>PVKU01000572.1:0-202986 GCA_004027475.1 Anoura caudifer | reverse complement strand
ACAATTATATCATGAATTAAAACAACCACATGAATCCAAGAACAACGTGAATTCTCACACCACAGACAGAGACAGACCAAGATAACTTTTTAATTCCCATCATTGAAGTTTGGGGAAGAGCAAGAGGGAGACAGAATACGCTAATATGGCTAATGCCCCCCGAATCTCTTTTGTTGTGTAGACCCTCTCTCCGTGTTTGTTTTTATGGTAGCGTAGGCGGCTCCCGACTCAGAAATCTGGACTCGTCCTCACCTGTCAGGTGTCGAGTCATACGCATTTCAGTCATGCTCATTGGACTTCACATTCGATGGGTGTGTCACCTATTGATCCACAAAGAGCAAGCAAGAGTAAGTGTGAAAGCCCTGGTTGGTTGGCTTAGGGGGTTGTAGCACCATCCCATGTACCACAAGGTTGCAGGTTCGATCCCTGGTCAGGGCGCATTTCTTTGTTGGGGGTTCGATCCCCAGTCAGGTTGTATGTGGGAGACAGCTGGTTGATGTTTCTCTCTGACACTGATGTTTCTTTCTTTCTCTTTCTCTCCCTCTTCTCTCACTCTAAAATTAATAAAAAAAACATATCCATGAGTGAGAATCAAAAAACAAATGTGTGTGTGAAAGCCCTTTCAAAAGCCTAAGAAATTATAGGAACTTAAGGAATTATGATGCTGATGGCATTATAAATGACATTTTATATCTAATTATTGTCCTGTTAATCTTTTATTCTTCTGACCGCTGTGGGTGTGGCAGCTCCAAAACCACTCTCCTCTCCAACCTCTTTGGATAAATGCTCAGCAAAAGGGCCGCATTTGATACCTAACTGTAAAACCATGGATAATAATTCTTCAGGGACTAAAAATACGTTTTTTTAAAACCTACAGCTTCTGCCCTTCTTGCTTCCTTCTATTGAAACGACATGTCCACTCATTATATTCAGTGGTAGCTTATTGCCCACTGGCTGAGTGCACGGTTATTTGATAGGGGTCTTCAAAGGTCAGGCAAGGATATTATCGAGTCAGGGGCTGTTTTCATTAAGCTCTGGTTGTCCTCCCAGAGCGGATACGAAGGAGAGCGGAACAAAGCATCAGAGGCAGGAGGGCAGCACTGACAATGTATGAGAGCCTGCTTCCTAAGTATAGGTAGACGGCATATGGAATTCCTCCAAGGCTTGAAATACTTTTTTTTTTTAAGGAGGAGAAGAGAAAATAAACATGCCAAGCTGTAAAGGAGCCTTTGCTGAAGAAAATAATCACAATAATTAGTCCTTGCATCAAAACTGTACTGTGGAAAGCTGCTGGGCTGGAGCAATGACTACCCTCCACCCCACTGACCTTTTAAGAAGCGTCATCCTGCCGTTAAATTTCACGTTCATCCCCCACAGCGCAGCCCCCACTACTTTCAAGGGATCCACCGTGACGCACGTTCCTGGGCTGAGATGCGTTTATAAATACACACAGATGTGATCACCGGAAAGACATTAGACGCACATCCAACTGCTACAGCTGCCTTAAAATAGTGCCTTTCTGTTGCACACTCTTTAACGTGTGCGATGTGTTGTTCTACACTTTGTGTGTGTGCGTGGTTGGTTTTTAGCTTTTCTAAGAAGCACCAATGTTGTCAAGAAGCCTCTCCGGGAACTCAGCCTGTGTCCCCCGCTCACGCCTGGGAAGCCAGTGCTACCAGATGGCAGCAGGACTCGGGGTCTGTCCCTGTGGGACATAAGGACAGAACACTGTCCTTCCCCTTCGTGTCCTCCAGGCCTCACACAGCCTGGCCCTCAAGTGAACCTGGGTGGTTCTGCGAGGACACACATTCGTTCCCCCCGCTGGGGACTTCATGTCCTTCGGGCAGAAGGCCGCTAAAGTAATCGTAGCATCTAGGGGGATGATGGCTACTCTCATGATGAGTTGAATTTTAATATTTTAAAGGAATTAGCCTAATATTAAGGCTATTAAGACATAGGGCCACGTTCAGGGAACAAATGTTAGAAACTTCCAAAAGGCCCTGAATCTTTAGGAGGAAAGACCACCTTTGGCAAAGGCCACAAGACTCCCGTGCCCTTTTTTCATTGGTTATGGGATGTTATTATCCTCGTGTTTGCTATGGACCCCCCCCCCACACCTACACGCCTGCCATGTTAAATCCTTAAGAATTAGTCAACTCTTCTTCCTTTCCCTAGCTATTAGGAAAGATCTAAAGCTCACAGGGTTAGGACATGGAAAGTGATTTCCTAATATGCCAACTTCAAAGGAACTTTGAAATCTCCGAATGCGAGATACAGCCCAGGGTTAATCCACCAAAGCACCATTTAGTGGCCTGTTCAGGTTTGTTTTGCTAGAGCCTTAATAAGCAGTCAAGTAGCATTCTGAGAAACACATTCCTCTGCGCTATTGCACTAATCTTTCTCTCTGCGAAGGTGTCATGTTTTATAACACCGAGAGCCCAGCAAACCCACTATTTTCGTTTCTCTCTGCCAGCATTTATCATCTTTAGTTCTCTTTCTTGCTCCCCTAGGATCCCAGCTTGAAGATTCTGATCATTCCTTCTAGCCGCACACCCAGCTGGGTGAGGAGGTGATGGGACCACCTCTTTTCCCTCCCTGTTATTCTTTCTTACCCCCTGAAACCAGGAAGAAGGGTGGAATGGGCAACAAAAAGAAATGGCTGCTACAAATGCCACTTTAAGTATGTAGGCTGCTGGGATACGAGGAATGGTTCCTTATGCTGGCTTCAAAGGGAGTGAGTACACCTCTTAACCCCCGCACTAAAGAGCCCTGGGTCGTCATTTCTCCGTTGGCCGTGCTCCATCCGGGCCACATAGCCTTGCAGGCACGTGTGCGTGGGCCAGAGTGTAGGTGTTTGCGTGGGGGGTTCGAGAGAAAGATTCCTTCTTTCCTGTTCTGCATGAAAGAGCATCCCTCCAGCAGCTCAGCTCTCATTATGTACGTAAATTCTCCTAGCTGGAAAATACCATCCTTTAAGTTGTCCCAGGTCCTTTGTGCAAAAACCTCCACAACAAATTATTTTCAGAACTCAGTGTCAGGAAAAGATCGTTTCTCCTCAATAACTGGCCTGTTTGCTTCTCCTAGAAAAAAAAAAAAGAGGTTACATAATTCATCATATTATTCTCCTTGCTTCGGTTACTAGGAAGCTAAAATTTTGCATGCAAACACTATTGCTTTTTTCTTCCATGGTTTTGCTAAAATATAATTTTCACCTCTTTCCCCTCCTCGCCTTTACTCCTACTAAATCTGATAGACCTGAATGCTATTCAAAACCAAAATTTGCAAAGTTTATAATAAATAAACTGAGAATAACAGTAACCATTCATGTGAAATGCTATTTAATATTTCTCTGTGTAGTTTGCAGTACAGACTTCTTACCTCTTTCATGATTTCTGCCCTGTGTCCTCCCGACCTTTCACCCCAGACCTCTTTTCTCTCTCTCTTTTTTTAAGCATCAGTGAATCAGAAGGGGAATCAGCGCCTTCTTTGGGTCACAGGACTCAGAGGGTTTGCGCGGTGGGAAGTTCTGAGAGAACCACTTCATGACAAAGGGAGTGAATGCTTTTCCACCTTCTTTTTCTCATTGTAATTTACTATGTAGGAAGTACATTTGCCTCATTGAAATTGGTATTAACCACATTACAGATGAATTTTCTGCATTCAAATTTAAACTCTACTTCTCAAAACTGGGCATTTTGGGCTTTTGCCATAAGTCTCGGGTCCATAAATCCTTAATTATCAGGGACTTTCTAGATTTCAAATATTCTGATTCTTTTCTGTGACAGAATGTCCCAGAAATTCCCATTGACTTGATGTCCACAATATGTCTCACAAAAGACTTTACATACTTGGTTACAGGACAAAAACCCCAGGTCAGACTCAATGTCCTGATTTGGAGTTTAGCAAATGTGGCCATCAGCACCCCAGTTTTTAAAGGAGGCATAGTTAGAGGAGTTTGGAGAATGCAAACTGCTCTGAGCGGGTGGCTCCCACCTGCTGCAGGGCCTCCTGCCTGCGTAACGTAATCCCGGCATTCCTAATTCCTGACTCGTAATGTTTTCCTACCAAGCCCATTATTGGATAACGATCACATTCTTCCCCAGACATAGAATCATTCCAAGGAAGTCCGAGATCCCACATAAGAAAGGTATATTCTGATGATAATAATCCTGTCTGTACTGCTCATCCATAATTAGTCCATTCACGATAACAATCTTACAATAATTTGTTCTCATAAGTCTATCTCTCGGTATATGGATATACATCACTATATCCATTTTACCGACGGACAAAACCTGGCCTGTCCAGGTTGCTTGGTGCAGTTTACACCGCCTTCACCAGTGCTCTGCCTTTCCCACGTAAAAAAGCAGGAAACAGCGTTTGCACGCCCTCTCGCTACACATCTGTAAAGGTTAGCTAGATTAACACGCCTTACACAACACACGAGCTCCAAGCATGGGTGTGTGTACATAAGCCAACAGTCACATACCAAGTAGCTATTAGCCTAGATATTTGAAGAAGGGCGTCCTACAAAGAATGTTTAAAGCTAAGCTGCAGAAGCTTTTATGCAACAGTCCTCTTAAAATGCTACAAAACTATTTCAAATCGGTTAGGTCACTATAACATACCACCGGAAATGCGGATGAAACAACCAATTTTGCAGCACTCCAGACTGCCCACGTGAGGGGCCCGGGCAGCTGCGGAGGCAAGCAGCGAGCATCGTGTCAGGGTTTGCATACACTCATGAGTGAATCTGCACAGAGGACACAAAATAACAGGTTCTGAATTTTTTTCTTGTCTGCAGTGTCTGAATAATTAGTCTAAGGTAAATTTTGGTATGTGTGTAAGATAGATGTAGAATCGAAAATGACTTGAAGAATTTCAATTAAAAAAATCCATTCCTCATCGTTGGTCCTAGTGATGGCATTTTCCAGAACGGACGTGCACCTGGTGTTTTTGTCAGTGGAGGCCAAGGGGAGAGGAAAACCCACTTTCTGGAAAGTCGGCTGCGGTGGCTTTGCCTCACTGTGAGCGTCAACAAGAATCAATGACACCCGCTGCCCTGTCCTTGCCGCCGGTTCTCACTCATCATTTTCAAGATCTTGAACCTATGGTGATGTCAGAAGCCCTTCCCTTTCCTCAAAACTTTCCTTCCCAGAACGCCTGCTCCGGCGCCGCCCTGTTCTTCCAATGCCCTGTTCCCTGAGCGCCACTGAAATTGGGGTTGTTTGCCTTTCGAATTCCAGGACTCGAATGGTTGACGTGAGGCTCTTGTTTGGTTGGTTTGTGTGGGGATTTTTTTTGCAATTAAGATTAGTTTGTATCTTGTACAAACATTCTTCTCATTCATTCAAAGAAATATAATGGGCTCTTCTGGCTGGGAAGGCCTTTTGTTCCCTGAAGGTATGACCCGGTTGCGTCTCCAGGCCCCGTAGAGCTGCATCGGCCTCTGCTGGCTGGTGGCTACTTATTTCCATTACTCTTGGCCCAAGTCTACTTACCAGGCACGAGATCCTCCCCTTCAGACTTCAAACATTCCATCCTTAACCTCACATATCATTTATTAAAATTGTCAATATGATTTTATTAAGCAACTACTAAGCTACCTCTGGGATATTGCCAATGATGTCAACTTTTTCCCTAGAGGGAGATGTTAGTCTTACCCTTGGGACCTTGGAACAATTTTTTTTTTCCTTCACAAAGTAAGGATGGCCTCTATACATGACTGCCTAAACAAGACCGTGTCTTAAAGAAATTGCTGAGTATTTATATTCAGGGAATAGGAAGATATTTGAGACGTAGAAGTTTCACACCCAGGAGGAGTTTGTTAACTACATGGGACAAAGACAACACAAAAGTAGCATGTGAACAGTTACATATGAAATTACAGAAACCCTGGAAAGGAAGAAGTGCTGGAGGAGCCCTCTAGACCGGGGGTCAGTAAACTTTTTCTGTAAAATTAGACAATAATATTTTAAGTTTTGCGGGCTAGATGGTCTTTGTTGCAACTATTCAACTCACTGTTTTAATGCCAAAGCAGTCATGGACAACAACGCTTATGATTGTGTTGCAATAAAACTTTATTTATAAAAAGAGCCAGTGGGCCCCATGGGGCCTGTGGGCCATAGATTGCTGATACCTATTCTAGACCAGACTCCTCCCAATGCAGAAACCTCTTCTGTAGCATCCAGACCATTCTACATGGTCTAATACCTGGAGGTTTTCCTCGTGCAAAGCTACCCACCGTGTCTCTCTGAAACTCACACCACTGTTACCACCACCATCTCTGGGCCTAGACCATGGCAGCTGCCTCCTGCCTAATTTCCCAGGTTTTACCTTTGCCCTTTCTACAATTTATCCTCTGCCTAGTGTCCATGTGAATAATTCTTATAAAATAAAGTCAAATCATGTCATTCTTCAACACAAGGACCTTTGATGGTTACCCATAACATGTACCAAATTTTGGGGGCTGTAAGATGCACCAGACCATAAGACACACCTAGGTTTTAGAGGAGGAAAATAGGAAAAAAAATTTTTGAAGCAAAAAATGTGGTAAAATATTTAATAATATAGGCCGCCTCCCCCTCCCCCCACAACGAACCAGGTAAGCTATATTCAGACTATAAAACGTACCCCCATTTTTCTCCCAAATTTGGGGGGGTAAAGTGCGTCCTATAGTGTGAAAAATATGGTATATGTATGTGTACACATACATCTTTTTTAAATCCTCACCCAAGGGTATTTTTATTGAGAGAGAGAGAGAAACATCAATGCAAGAGCGAAACGTTGCTTGGCTGCCTCCCATATGCACTCCAACTGGGGATCCCACCTGACACCCTAGGTGTGATGTTTAGAATAAGCCAAGATGCCTTGCCTTGGCCCATAAGGCCCTAAATACCTGGGTCACGACTGTGTCTCCAAGCTTACTTGTGTTTCCTAGTTCTCACGGATCTGCGGCCACACCAGCCTCTCCATGCTTCCCAGTACATGTGGGCATTTCCACCGCAGGGCCTTGGCACTCGTTTTGATTTCTGCCTGGACTTCCTTCTCCCAGCTGCAGGGCTTGCTGGCTCCCTTCATTCGGGGCTCTGCACCAATGTCCCCACCTCAGAGAAGCCTTCTCCCACGGCTTCATCCATCACGCTTTAGGCTTGATTTAATTTTTAACCCATTTTACTTTATTTCGGAGCACCCAGCACTAGCTAACATTTTATCATAAACATGTGTGTGTAATTTTTTGTATTTGCTCCCCCACTGCACGTCAGTTGCACGTAAGTAGGAATGCATTTGCCTTGCTCACCATTACATCCCCAGTGTTTGGACCAGCGACTGGTGTCTAGCAGGTATTCACTGAATATTTGTTGAATACATGACGGACGCGGCTTTGCTCTCTGCAGTTTCCAAAAATACATATGACCCACATATACACATGAAGGCAAGCTCCACATTCCCCCTCAGTCTCCGAGTGTCCGGGGCTTTCACATCTGTGACATTTTGCATTATTCCCTTAGGCCCAACAACGGATCATGTTCCTTAAGAGTTGACCTTGACTCCTGCCGGCACTTGCCCATCAGATTACATACATCTGCCCCTGGCCACTCTGGGACCCACTTTCCCAGGTCCAGTTTGATTTGGGGGGACCTTCATTCCCTGAGGTTTCCCTGGGCACTTGTGAAAGGGAATCAGACAGCTGCTGGCGTGGGGACATGTGCCCATCTTTTAGGCTGCTCAGCGTCTGAGCCCCTTCTTGTGTCTGAGGAATCCCCCACTTGTGAAAAAGAGCCCCCTCTTTGTCACAGAAGCTGACATTTCCATACACTCACCTTCCTCCTTGTCCTCACAGCAGGTGTGCGGTTGCAGGGTCCGGCTTTCCCAATCGCACACTCTGTTGCCGACCTTCGCAGCAGAAACCAGTGAGGCTAAGAAGCAGTGACTGCCCCAAATCCAGTCTGGTGACGCCGTGACAGGGGCAGCCGTGACAGCCCGTTTCAGAGGCAGTGAAGGCAGAGATTCTAGTGCCCCCAGCACATGATTTCTGACTCACTGCATCACTTACTTGTGTATTGTGTTTACTGCTGACTGTGTTAGAGCATCAGCTCCATCGGGAAAGGGATCTTTTCCTCTGTTCACTTGGGTGTCCCAAGCATCCAGAGCAGGGCCTGGCACATAGTAGGAACTCAATGAATAATTTATGAGTGAACGCGCACTGAGTTGACATTCTTTATTTAACCTATCAGATTGACAAAAAAAAAAAAATGAGTAAGTCTGATAACTCAAGGTTTATCAGTGAAAGTATGGGAAATAAACATTTATGCATTGTGGGTGAGATTGTAAATGGCCTCCAACATCTTTTAGATCTCAAATTTAATATAGTTCTACATCTAGGAATTTATCCTACACATGTTCACCAAAATCTTAATTCAGAGGTGTTCACTGCAGCATTATTTGCAACAGCAAAATATTGAAAATAACCTAAATGTCAATCAGTAGAGTACTGGTTCAGTATGTTATTATACGTATAGTCAAAGAGGAGAGCTATGTGCATTGACACGGAAAGGTTTTTAAGACCAAGAGCAGTCTAGTACTAGTTTGCAAAGACTTTAATTAAAAACATTCAGAAGGGTATGAACAAGAAACTTTTTACAGTGTTTGTTCGGGGGAAGAAAGGGAGCTTGAGACTGGCAGGAAGAGGGAGATTTTTGCTTTTGTATTTTATGCTTTTCTATGCTATGAGACTTTTTCTTGTATGCATGTACTTATTCATATTTTTAAAAAGAAAATTAAAGTGTTTTGGTTTTGCGTATTCTTTTTCAATTATTATACTCTACTTGAAAAAAGATGTGAAATGGACACCCTTACGTTACCAGAGGTGTTATAAATTGTTACACTTCTTTGGAAAGTGTTTGATAATATGTAACAAAAGCATTAAAATATTTATACCTATTTCCCCCTCACCTGAGGATATGTTTATTGGTTTTAGAGAGAGAAGAAGGGAGAGAGAAAGAGAAACATCATTTGATTGCCTCCTGCAGGTGCCCTGACTGGGGACTGAACCTGCAACCTTTTTGGTGTAAGGGACGATACTGCAACCAATTGAGCCACTGAGCCATGGCAATATCTTTTAACACCGTAATTTTTTTTAGATATCTAACTTGAGGGAATCAGTCCCATCTATGCAAAGTGCTTTGTACATAAAGGTATCAATCAAATTATTATTTTCGATGTCCCCAAATTGGAAATAATTTAAGCCTTCACCCAAGGACATTCTTTTCATTGCTTTTTTAGAGAGAGAAGAAGGGAGAGAGGGAGGGAAACACTGATGTGAGAGACAAACATCAACTGGTTGCCATTTGTCATGTGCCCTGACCAGGGATTGAACCTGCAACCTTTGGTGTATGGGACAACACTCCAACCAACTGAGCTACACAGGCCAGGGGGGAAGTAATTCAAATATTTAATAATATATTACTTAAAGTGCATCCATAAGAAGTTAATATCCAATTAAAGTGATATTTACAGATTTTGTTACAAAACAAACATGTTTAAGGTCTGATGCTAAGAGAAAAAAATAGATCCACTGTTAGACACAATGTACAGAATGATTATGGCCATATTAAAAGATATTTCCACAAAAAATACTAACAATTGCCCTGGCTAGTGTAGCTCAGTGGATTGAGCGTGGGCCTGTGAACCAAAAGATCGAGGTTCGATTCCCAGTCAGGGCACATGCCTGGGTTGCAGGCCAGTTCCCAGCAAGGGACGCACAAGAGGCAACCATACATTGATATTTCTCTCTCTCTCTCCCTCTCTCCTTCCCTTCCCCTCTAAAGATAAATAAATTTAAAAATGTTTAAAGAATACTAACAACAAAATGTTAGTAGTGGGTAACAAAACTTTTTCCTACTCTAGATCTCTATATTTTCTAAGTGTTCTGTAACAAGTATTTATTATTTATAGTGGAAAACAGCTATTTTATAAAGAAAGAAACAGGGCACATTTGGCATGATTTGTTTGTAATCAACCTATTCGGACATTAAATTAATCTACCAGTTTGATTTCTAAATTAAGTGCTCACTCACCATTTCTGAACATCAACAACGGCATTTTGCCAAGGCTCAGTCCGCTTTTATCATCCAAAGATGCCAATTACTCATCACCAAGTGCCGCTGATTGTGTCTTCTAAGTATTAGTTGACATCACCCCCCTTCCCCACCCTGCTTCCCACCACTGACCCTGCTGAAGCCTCTACCCTGCCCGCACTCACCGCTCTTCTCCCACTCTGCTGCGAGAGTGGTCTTTCCACGGCACCGATGAAACCTCGCATCCTTATGATTTCGATTACACTGAGCTTTAAATCCTAGCTCCTTCTCTCTCCTACACAGGGGTGGGCAAAAGGAGGTTAACAGTTGTGAGTATGTGGAACACTGTTTATTCTTGTATTATTATTTATCCCTGTATTATTATATTATTATTTACTCTTGTATTATCACTTATTATTTATTTATTACAACTGTAAACCTCCTTTTGCCCACCCTGTGTGTGCATGTGCATATATAGTACATTATATAAAGATATCATATTATACATACACATGAGAGAGAGAGACCCACCTACCCTTTCCCCTGGACAATCAGCAACCGCCAAGGCAGCAGGAGACAGTAGCCGGGACCTGACTGAGGGTCACATGGTCCAGACCTCCCCTCTCCCCCCAGCAGGCTTCTAAAGAGAGCATCTTGACCTAAGTTGTGTTTCAGCTCCTGAAACCTTGGATTAAATGATCTCCTGGCTACCAGACAGCGGGGAATGAACAGACCTCACAAACTTCCCTCCAGACCTGAAGAAATGATCCTTTACCCTTACCTCACCTCCGACCAGTCAGTTCCCAACCCAGGGGGTGCCTTGTGATTTTGCCCTATATAATCTGTAACCTACATGCCATCAGGGAGTTCAGCATTTGAGCATTAGCTCCCCATTCTCTGGGGGGAACTATTCATAATAAAATGGTCACTGTTTTCCCACCGAAGTCCTCGGTGTTAGGGTTCGGCTCTGCAGGTGCTGGGGGACAAACTCTGTTCTCTAACCCTGACCTGCACGTGATTTATTTGCCTAAGCCTCTCCATGGCTCTGTGGCTCCAGAGCTGTAAGATTTCGTGTTCCTAGGTGAGCCTGCAAGGTCTTCTGAGCTGACCGCCGTCGGCATGGCCTCCCCTCACTTCCAGCTCTAAGAATGCAGAAGTGCACATTGTTCCATGAGATCACGCCGCCGCTGCACACCTCCTTGACTTGGTTCGCATCACTGCTTCAGGGTGGAACCCACTTCCCCTGCGAATGCTCCGCTTCCCTCACCTGTCAGCTCTGACGTCAGCTCTCTGGGCTGCATGGGCCTCTCCCAGTACCCACTCTTCCCCAGAGTTTCAACATTGCTCCCTCAAAGTAAACAGATCAATACCACTTGTTATGTTTTCAAAGAGCTTTCGTATATAGTGATACATCTAACCCTCATAATAACCCTGTGAAATAGGCAGGAAAGACATAATCCCCATTTTGTGGACAAGAAATGCAAGATTCAAAGACCACAGACTTGGCCGAAGTCACGCAGCTCATAGAACAGAGCCAGGACTGGTGCCCAGGTGTGCGGATCCCAATGTGCTGCTTTCTTCTTTCAACTTTGCTTCCTGCTCATGTCAGAGAGGTAGCTAGAGAGGCTGAGGAGTTAGTGGGGAGAAGAAGGATCCAGCTGATGGAGAGTCTTGAGAACTGGTCTAAGGAGTGGTTTTAGCTAGTTACCCATCACGTATGGAGTACCCACTCACTCTGCTCCAGATTTAGTGCTAAGCACTTAACACGTGTTGCCTTGCAGAGTGGTTGAAACTGCAGAGCTCATGCCTGGTTTAAATCCCAGCTCTGCCACTCCATCCAACTCACAAAACATTCACATTCGGCATATGAAACAAACTGAGACCTGTGGAGGTTAGGTTTCCCAAGGCCACCAAACTTATAAATGGTAGAAAGTTCAAGTCCAAGGCCATGTGATGCTGAAGCGCACGTTCTTTCCCCTGCTCAGAAGAGCCTAGTGGTTAAGAGAAGAGTTCTGGCTTTGAGCTCATAAAGTCATTGGTCCATACCTTCTGGTGATGAGATCTCGAACAGGTCACTTAGTCTTCTCAGTAGCAGTTTCCATGGTCTCCGCAATACTGGCTCCTAGCTCCTAGCACTGCTGTGCGTGTAAGGTAGCCCCGTGCCTGGCGTATGGGACATTACCGCGTATGGGACATTACTGTGTATGTCCATTATGTTTGTTATGCTACTGAGTTGCTGAGGCCTTGAAGGATGTAACGAGAAGGATGTTTGTGGAAACTCTTTCCTGGCAGCTATGTCGAAGCATTTGGGCAAAGGTAGGGGAGGGGCTGTGGTAACAACCTGGAAGTGAACGAGGGAGAACTCGGCCCTGGATGCTGGCCTTGGCAGCAGTGCAGGGGAAGCAAGAACACAGTGAGCTCACAGGAGCATGAGTAGAAATTGTGAATGCGGCTGCTAGACGCTTCAGGGTTATACGTATTCTATGTCTTCTAGTTTATCTCAGTATATTCAATAAATTATACGTATTTTACGGTAATATCTATTTCATCAAGCATTTTAACTTTATATATTTCTTAAATGCATGAAGAACCTTTATTTTAGATTTTTTAAAAATAAATTTTTAGAGAGAGGGGAAAAGAGGGAGAAAGGGAGAGAAACATCAATGTGTGGTTGCCTCTCACACAACCCCAACTGGGGACCTGGCCCCCGCCCCAGGCATGTGCCCTGACTGGGAATGGAACCAGCAACCCTTTGGTTTGCAGGCTGGCACTCAATCCACTGATCCACACCAGCCAGGGTTTAACTTCATATTTGTAAGTGCTATTTAATAATCTCAGTAATGACAACTATTTCTTTGTTAACTTAATTTCACGATCCAGGCCTTAAACTTTTAATCTATGTTACTGATGAAGTTAATGTTAAATTATGGATATTTTCTAACCTGACTGGAGAAGGGCGGGGTGGCTACACTCAGTCGAGATTTTAAAACTCGTCAAATACCATTATAACAACCATCCAGCAGAAACCCATGTCTGTCAAGTGGAATCAGGGTGTAACAAAAACTCTGTCAGACAGACTATTCTTAGTCTATGAGGTTTTTTTTTTTTTTCCTCCCAAGCAGGAGAAAATAATGCCCAGCTATATGTTAAGAATTGATGGCTGAAAGCATTCCATCACAATCATATGCTGGCCTCTACCCAACTTTCCTCTCGAAGGCTAGGGATCATTTCATGGGAGTTTAGATGGGGCAACAGTTTAGGGACCTGAGGAAAAACTGAGGGGTACCATGTTGTTTTCACTGAAGCAAAACCGAGGAATTGTTAAAGAAAGGCTCAGCTTCAATCAAGTTGTTCCCATGCACACTCTTAAAACAATCCAGCTAATAAGCCCTCTTCGGTAAGATGACATAAGCAAAACATTATCTGGTACATTTAGTATGAAAAATGATTGTTACCTAGGCTGGGAGGTGGGGAAAAGGGTAGAAAACCTGGGCCAGAAATGGATGAAATAGTGAATCTCCAACCAGACCAAAAATGCCATGTTATTGAGGGGTGTCTTGCGAGAGACTGAATGCACGAAAGAAAGGTGGCCAGACAGTGTGCAAAAACAGCACTCTGACCCACCACGGCTCTGGAGGATTATCTCCCCCTATCTGCAATAAACAAACCTGGGAAGCCAGCCAGCGATAAATCAGACTTGCAGGAAGCCAGATCACTATCTCTGTTAACAATCCAGGAAGGTAAATAATAACTCCTGTAACAATCAGGCCCGCATGGCCAGGATATGATTAATACCTGACAACTTCCATAATTTTTGTTTGGGACCAATGAGAGAAAGCCAAATACGTATCCCCCCTCAACAAAGTATGCAGAGGGCCCCCCCCAAATAGCCCACCAGCAGCCTCCCCAGGACATCAGCCCCCCACCCCCACCACCCCCCTCAGGTCCCCTGCAGCCTCCCTTTGTCCCAGCACAGAGCATCCCCACTCCCCTGCCCGCCTCAGAGTCTCTGCCCAGACGCAAGGGACGGCGGCTGCAGAAACTCGGAACAGATAGCCTTTGCTTTTCTCATTTGGCTGGTCTTTATCTATTTCCACACCTGAGAACATAGAAATAATGATAAAACTCTGGATTTTGAGTATCAACATAAGACATTTTGCCTATGATATCAGTAGCCGTTGGGAGTGATACAAAGAAAGCTACAGACTACGTCCAAACGGTTATTAGCCGGGTGCAGGGCAGGTACAGGGCAGGTACTGGGCAGGTAAGCAAGGAATAGGGAATCTGGATGAAAAGTAGCCACGTGAGAAGAGGTATCAGACACACGATTTCTCTTCCCAACCACATTTCTCTCTTTCCCTTGAGAACAAGTTGCAAGTGCGTCACTGTTACCGACTGAAAGGCCTGCAACGTGGAATGTTTCCTTTTATCCCTCCTCCCTCTCTTTTGGCTCCTGTGTTGCCTTCTCTTCAGCCAGCTTGATGTAAGCCTTTTGCTTAGAGCGGAAAAGCATCTCTGTCATCATATAGCTGCCCCAGGCCGAAGGGCCAGCTATGTCATTTGTGGGGCCTCCTGCACAATGAAAATGCGAGGCTCCTGGTTCAACATTACTGAGAATTTCTAGACGGTGATGGCAGAGCATCAGACCTGTCTGTGGGCAGGGCCCTGGGTGGCTTCACAGGCCGCGTAACCCGCGAAGCCAGCCCTGCGAGGCCCAAAGGTCAACACTTCAGGACACATTTCCCCCTTCTCTGCTTCATTTTCTCTTTGCCTCACTAAAGGACTAACCTCTGAAAAATGCCACGCTTTTCTCAACAATGAAACAGAAGGAGGATGACCTTGCGCTTCCCCAGTCAACCCGGTTGTATTTTGGGGGGATGCTGCTCTCAGGAGGGAAGGATTACGTCTGCACGTTCCCCCTGGTCCTCATTTCTGCACTCGGTCAGCTCTCAGACCTGACATCCGAAAACCCCTGGGACCATCAGGTGATGGGCTTTTCTAGGGGGTTGGAAGGCTAATGCATTCTTTTTCAGAAAAACAAAAACAAAAACAAAAAAACAAATGTTGGCGACAGGTAAAAATGAGATACTGAGAGTTTGTAAATTGGGTTAAATGAATCATTAGATTGCCTGTTGTTTGCTAAAAATAATAAGAACACATACTGAATAGCAACCGGCCGTGACTTTTTTAACCAGCACCCACTTCTTTGAATGCCACGTATTACCGCTGTTACCACGCTCCATGGAGAGGGGGCGGTGGCAGGGCACTGCAGGCAAGAGGAAATTCTTTTTCTCTGTTTACTGGAAAGAGTCGACTATTTTTTTTTTAATTAGAAAAAGATGAACCTATGTTGCCCCATGGTTTCAAAATGCCAGCCTTCAGCAGCCGAGCCCAGATGATGACTGGTAAATATTATTATCAGACAAAAAGAATCCATTATTCATCCTCCTCTGGAAAATTTATTGGCATACAACGTTTAGGGCAAAAGATTTCAACGCAGACCTGCAAGCCTTTCAGAATGGGATTCAATGAGGTCTGCATTCTATAAAACGGAACTAAAACGTTATGTTAAATTACACACCAAAACCTAAGCACCCTTGAACTCCAGCCTGACCCTTCCACCATCACAAACCTTTGGATTTGTGAGGTTTGTGATCTAAGGAAGTTTGGGCATTTTTGTACTTATTTATCTTTAGGATCTCAGGCCACTAGAGAGGCCAACACACTCAGGGGACAAGTCACCATGTCTGGCTATGTTTTCCTTCAGTCACGTGATCACACATTCATTCAGAACCAAGTTCCAGTCTTCTGCAAGACATTCAAAGGGACTAGAAGAGTGAAAAGAGCAAGGACATGCTGACAGCCTTATGACCTTGAAAAAATCACAGTCTGTCTGAGCCTCAGTTTTCTCATCTATGAAGCTGGGAAGTAATAGGGCTGTTGGAAGGATTTGATGAGATAAATAAAGGGCCTGGCATAGGGTGGGGAAATAATGAGAGTCAGCTGCCTTTCCTGTCCCTCCCCACCCCCAAATCCAGTCCCCATCTGTTCGTGATATGGCCCTTCAGCTCACCCTGGCCGTGGCTTACTGCCCCGTGGGTGCCGCTACACAATCCTACCTCTTTGGAAATTTTCTCCGTCTGGAGTCCCCTCCCTGGCTCTCCTGCCCTAGCCAAACCCTACCCTCCCTTGAAGATTCATCTCAGGTCCCACTGCTTCTCTGTAGCTCCCAAGATCATCCCCCCGATGATGCCGTGCTGTGCTCCTGAGACCCTGGGGCCTGTGTCATGGAGTCAGGCCTCCCGCCACCATTAAACTCTTCGCACTCACCTTCTGGTCCCAAAGGTGCTGCAAACTGCTTGGGGGCAAGGATGCGCCTGCTTTGTTTCAGATCCCCTCAGAGATGATTGCAGTGTGACACCCATGACAAGCGCTCGATAATCACAGGCTGAGTGTATGAGTGAGGGCGGCATCCTATCGCATCTTGTTACCTTATATGTGTAAGCCTGCAGCTGGAAACGGAACAAAATGATACCATTTCTGCTCCTTCTGATGCAGATTGCTTTTTAAAATATTATCTGTCCAACTTTTTTTTTTTTTGCATATGTAATTTCTTGTTCAGTATTTCAGTACACCACTTAAAATCTGACCCGAAGAAAAGTATTAAAATGTGTGTGTTTGAAACGGAAGAAAGAAAGCGCCAGCAATGACTAATGGCTTCAATTTACAGTGCATCCAGTTCGGAGAAGACCGTGCCTTTTCATAAGGTTGCATAACCGCTAACAAAACCATTTTCAGCCACAGGATGTTTGGGAAGAATGTGGCGCTTCGTTAGATGAGGAAAAATGTAAAAAGTCAAGGCACAGCTCTCTTTGACACACATCTCACCCTATGTGCAGGAGGCACTCAAATATCTGTCAGATTTCATGGTCTCTCCTTGTAGAATGTTTAATGGTGGGCGGAAAGTACATTGGAACAGTCTCGGTAAAAAGTCTTCGTTTTCATTCTAGATATTGAGTCCTTGTTAACTATGGTAGGGATTGCCAACTAGTGAGTATTAGCAACAAGAGGGATTAAAGGGACCTGGCCAATGTGGCTCAGTTGGTTGGAGGGCCGTCCGTCCCATAACCAAGAAGTTGTAGGTTCGATTCCTGGTCAGGGCACATATCTGGGTTGTGGGTTCAATCCCTGATCTGGGTGTGTGTGATCCCCAATCCGGGCGCCGACGGGAGGCAACCAATCGATGTTTCTCTCCCTTCCTTTCTCCCTTCCATTCTCTCAAAGAGTAATGAAAAAAAAATGTCCTCAAGCAAGGTTAAAAATTAAAAAGAGTGATTAAAGGAAATGAGGGAATCATGAGGTGTATTTCTACTTCCACTGTTCTGTTTTAAACGATCAGAACAAAGAGGCCTGTGTGTTGCCCACTTCCTCACACTTGCCACAGCCCTTCGGAGGTGGAGCAACGACGAGTAGTCCTCCAGAGAGATGTGGCTCTCAGAACTCCAGCTGCCTCGTTGACAGCCATCGGTGTGCTGGGCCATGGGACCCAAAGGTGAACAATGGCTGCCACGGGTGCGCATCTCGAGTGTATGCTGTACTTTGGCAGTCTTTTCCACTCTCCTATATGAGAGTGAGAAATGCGGGCCACACCGAGATGTTGTATGAGTCTAACTCAAGAAGGAACAGAACACACTCTCCTTAAATACACAGAAAGAGTACTCTTTAAAATTTCATAACTATAAGTTACCATCAGCCCAATAGAAAAATTAAAATCCTGGTGTACAACAATTCGAATTTTTATTTTTATTTTTTAAAGGGTTTATTTATTTATGTTTAAGAGAGAAGGGAAGGGAAGGAGAAAAAGAGGGAAACATCAATGTGTGGTTGCCTCTTGCACACCCCCTACTGGGGGCCTGGCCTGCAACCCAGGGATGTGCCTTGATTGGGAGTTGAACTCGACCCTTTGGTACAAAGGCCTGCGGTCAATCCACTGGGCTACACCAGCCAGTGCCAAATTTTTATTTTTAAGTATGCAAAAAAAGTTAAAGGCAGGAACATCTGACTGTGTTATCTATGTCAGCCTAATAAGAACAAATTTTAAATTCTAAACTCTTTTTTGTTTCTTACCTTGAGGATTCATGTTGCTTCTGAAACGAATGTGAGAATTAAGATCTATAAAACAGAGTCTTGAATCAATCATCAGAAGCAAAACTGGTTTGCAAGGACAGAAATGAATTCTGACATTTAATTATAAGCTCTGTGGAAAGTTGAGTAGTCGAAGGAGAACCCTGGAAATTATTATTATGATGTCATTATGAATTAATGACTGTAAAAGAAATCAGTTTTGAGTGGTAATGGTAAATTATGGAGAAAAACTTATAGAACTGCTTTCCATTTTCTGATGTACTGAGAGTATTCATCATAATAGACTTGATTAAAAAATTCAAACAGTGGAAAAATGCAGACATAAATTTTTAATGGATTATATAAATATAAGGCAGCTTTGGCTTAGCAATTTAGAAGATGCTCATCATAACACCATTTGTAATATAAAAAAATTGAAGCTACCTAAATATTTAACAATATGGAAATGAGTAGTTAAATTATAGTATATTCAATGAATAGATTATGCAATTATTAGCAATTATAAATATAAAGATTGTCTCACAAATTTAAAAATATGAGTGATATAAGGTTTTACATTTTATAGATGCAAACAATTTTGAACGCTATAACTATAAGCATGTAAAAATATGCACAAGAGAAAATAATGAGTGGGAATGTACAGAAATTATTATAGAAACTAGTTTTTTGTGGTGAGATCATGGATTTTTCTTTTTTCAAATCTCACG
Source organism: Anoura caudifer (assembly GCA_004027475.1). Lineage (NCBI taxonomy): Eukaryota > Metazoa > Chordata > Mammalia > Chiroptera > Phyllostomidae > Anoura > Anoura caudifer. Next base: position 184,055 of record PVKU01000572.1, on the reverse strand, counting down.
TAAATTCTATTTCTTATTTTTAAAAAATTAATTTTATGCCCTGGCTGGTGTGGCTCAGTGAATTGAGTGCTGGCCTGTGAACTAAAGGATGATCGGTTTGATTCCCAGTCAGAACACATGCCTGGGTTGCGGGCCAGGTCCCTGGTAGGGGGTGTGCAAGAGGAAACCACACATTGCTGTTTCTCTCCCTCTTTCTAAAAAAAAAAAAAAGAAGAAGAAGAAGAAGAAAATAAATTTTATTTTTAAAGAACTATTATATGCTGGGTTATGTTCATGCAACTGAGCTGTGTAAAATTGCTAAATTTCAATAATTTTTGAAAACTTACAAAAATTGTAATACGTGGTTCAACCTCATACTATATTATCATTGCCCAACTACAAATAAATCCTTTTTGGAATAAACATTGCTAATTCCCATCCTGATATGTTACTTAAGCTTGAAAATGGGGTCTTTGTGAAAATTGTTAGTGAAGTAAATTATTTGAAAATCATATTTGAAACTATGCATCCAACATAGAGGTTTTCCATTATTTTTAATTCTATTTTATTGGTTATACTATTACAGTTGTCCCAATTTTTCCCCCTTTTCACCCCTCTGCCCAGAACCCCCCTTGCCTCCAGCAATCACCCCCCCCCCTTAGTTCATGCCCATGGGTTGTACGTGTAAGTTCTTTGGCTTCTCCATTTCCTGTGCTCTTCTTAACCTCCCCCTGTCTATTTTGTTCCGACCGAGTATGCTTCTTAATCCCTGCACCATTTCCCCATTCTTCCCAGGTTTTCCATTTTTTTAAAAACCAACTCAGTTTGGACTGTTCTGAGTTAATGCAAAGCTACTGCCATTACATTTGTTTTCTTCATCTTTGAACTTGTGTTCATTTTTAAATTATTCAATGGCCAGTAATAAGGAAAACATTCATAGTTTAATAAGTGAATTTGCTTCTAGCCTGTGCTGGGTATGACACTTAAATTGCTTCATACTCTGTGATTACTCAGAGATAATTAGTCCTCTAAACATTACTATAATGAAAACCTGGGTTTAATGAACCATAAAAATTCAAACCAAACACAATCTTTATTTTTTACTTAATATTTAAGTTCAGCATAGAAATTGTTTAATGATTGGCTAGACTTTAAAAAAAAAAATAGTTTCAGGCCAGCCAGCCATAAAAATGTGAAGCGAAATTACACAGATGCATAGGAACTTTTAAAAGCAGTCATGGAAAAAAGTTGATAAACTTTGTTTATCTATTCATTTATCAGTGGACACTTGGGTCGATTCTACCTCTTGGCTACTGTGAATAATTCTGCAGTGAACGTGGGTGTGCGAGTAGCTCTTCAAGTTTCTGTTTTTAATTCTTTTGGATATATATCCAGAAGTGGAGTTGCCATATGATATGGCAATTCTACGTTTAATTTTTTGAGGAACCTCCATCCTGTCTTCCATAGCTGCTACACCAATGTACATTCCCACCAACAGGCAACAATGGTTCCAAGTTCTCCACATTCTCGTCAACACTGATTTTCTGGGTTTTTGTTTTGTTTTGTTTTGTTTTGCTTCGTACTGGCCATCCTAACAGATGTGAGGTGGTATACTGTGGTTTTTCCTTTCATTTCTCTGGTGATTAGTGATGTTGGCATCTTTTCATGTTTGTTGGCCATACGTATGTCTTTAGAGAAATATCTGTTCAAGTCCTTTGTCCATTTTTCATCAGGTTACTTGCTTTCTTACTGAGTTGTAGGAGTTCTTTACATACATTAGATACTAATTACTTATCAGATACATGGTTTGCAACTATTTTCTCCCGTTCTGTAGGTTGCCTTTTCAGTCTGTTGATTGTTTCCTCTACCGTGCATAAGTTTTTAAGTTTGATTTAGTTCCATTTCTTTTGCTTTTGTTGCCTATACTTTTAATGTCGTATCCAAGAAATCATGACCAAATCCAATGTCATGAGGCTTTCCTCCTATATTTTCCTCTAGAAATATTATAGTTTTAGTTCTTACTTTAAGTTTTTATCCAGTTTGATTTAATATTTGGAGGCAATGGAAGGTAAGGATCCTCAGCTAAATGTTTAAATTTGGAATTTTTTTAGATTTTTGTAGCCCTAACACTATTGCTATTCATATAGAAACAAGCCCACACACTACTTTGAACTTGAGAATAGCACCAACACTAACAAAAGAATACATAATTGACTTTGGACAGTAAAATGTGGGGAGTTTTAGTGCCTGTTTGTCCCGAACATGGCCTTTGGAGTCGGACCAGCCTGAGTGTTAACCCCGTGGCACTAGCTACAGTGGGTATTTTGGGCAAGTTTCCTGGCCCCTCCGAGCCTACGCTTTCTCTTTTGTAAGAGAACCGGAGTTCCTCTCTTGTAGGGATCCAGTGCGGTCTCAGCAGTTCTTACAGCTTTAAATGAAATGACATGGAAATGCATGGAACATAGGGAGGCTGGCTGTTACTGTTCTCACCGAACGTTGATTTATTTAAGGGTTTCCGTTCCTTCTCACTACCCTGAGATTTAGAACAACTTGAGAGAGCAAAAGTTGAACTTTGAGACATTGATAGGTCTAATGTTACTTGTTTCTAGATGTGATGGAAAGGATTTTGCAGAAATCTCTCTCAAAAAGTCTGTTTCTAAAGTTACTTGCTCTGGAAACTGCACCGAAGACTCCACGGCCTGGTTAGAGCTACGCTCTCGTGATGCTCTGGCTTGACGGAGCCTCTGAATTCTCACCGGGGATGCCTGTAGCTTGTCTGCCCTTATTCTGGAAATAACAATTCATTTTTCCCCTGGGGAGCTGTCCCTCCCTGCCACATGCAGTCTTGGTGAGACTGTTGGTGAAGCTGCCTGGCATTAGCTGGCCAAGAGCTGGACATGTGATCCACCTTGACCAATCAGACTCTTCTGGAATTTACACTGAGTGATTGATTGACAAGATGTTGGGAAAGGCTGGAGCCTTGGAGAGATTCTCTGTTGTTTCCTGTCCTCTGGCTCTAGGAGCTATTCACGGTAAATTTCTGTTGTTTCGAGGACTTAGTTCTTCATCTTTTTCTTAAGTCTTAAGAGCTGCCTCGTATCCTTCTGCAAAAAACACTTTTTTATGCTTGAAGACAGCAGACTAGCAGGTGTTGCTTGCACCTAAGGGCCTGAATGGATTCAGCACTTGCAACTCTGAACAGTTTACTGGTCTGTCTTCCCCCAGCAGCACAGGCTCCTTGGGAACAAGAACTGTGACCACTGCAGCGTCACGTCACCAGTGCAGTGACCAGAAAGTTGTTGAGTTAGGAGCAGAGCTCATTCCATCTGGTATCTGTGATAGGAAGTTCTATGTCCAGGTGTTTTTTAGGTCACCTTCATGATGCTTAAAATGCTGGGGTGGTTAAAAAATGTTTAAAAGTGTGTGACTGTTGCCCAGCCCCACACTCTCTCCTCCCTTCCCAGACCTGACCCTTCCCCCAGCCTAGACTTAATCAGAAAGACAGCAACAGGAACCAGCTGAGCAGTAACCAACAAAGCCTGTAAGGTCCTTACATTTGCTGTCCGTGGTCTATGGCGTTTTACAAGCTTTTGTTTGTTTGGGGGAGGGTCTCGATCTTTGCTTCTGTGATAGCCACTCTTTCCAATCTAAAGAAGCAGTGTGCTCTTATTATGAAATCTGACAAAACGTTTAGCTCCGCCTCACTGCAAGGGGGGAAAATACACGCCTCTCAGCAGGGTGTCCTCCTCAGCGGACGATTTATTTCACAGAGTGTTGGGCTTCAGGTCCCTCAGTTCATTCATTCATTGATTTGTTCATTCATTCATTCAACAAATATTTATTGAAGGTCAGCATTGCTCTTACTTACACTCTGTGCTAAAACAAAAACTGGAAAGGGGCGTCCCACTCACGGAGTTGGCTGCCCTGTTAGAGATGAAGGACGATGATAAACTGTGTAAAAGGCCATTGAGGAAATGTGCCCAGAGCTGGGAAAGCTTTTTCAAAGTGGCCTCTCCTAACGCAGGTAGTCAGGGAATGGACACCCAGGAGGGAGGCGCTGCTCACCTCTGAATGCCCGGGTTCTAGGCCCCATGACGATGGCAGCTGCCTTTTGGGCCGGAAGTGCATCACGGAACTATCTCAACCTTGTTGGCTTCATCTATAAAACCAGCATGTGCGAGTAGGTGCTCACTGGGTCATTTTCACTTCTGATAGAGCTTCTAAAATTATTGTTCTCATTAACGGTTTTATCAAGGCATATTTTACATACTGTAAAGTTCATTCATTTTAAGTGTTATGGTTAAGTGACTTTAAGCATTTTTTTTTGTAAGAATGGGTTTTTAGGTAGTAGGGTTTACTTATTTTTAAAAGAAATTTAAAGCTTCATGGAGCTTAAAAGAGGAACTCCTTCAATATTTGGAAACTGCATTCCAGCATCTGAATATTTGCAGCTTTCTTTACCGCCTCAATTTAATTGCAAACACCTTTGGCAGAGTGATAGCAAGCTAATTAGCAATTCCTTTTCCTTAAAAAAAAATACTCCTAATCAAGGAAGATAATCATTTCTGATTAAACAACAACCAGAGTTATCAAATGTAAATTTGCAATTGATTACAGAAAAAAATAGAGAGTGTGCTTTTCCTCTTAATGGCAGTTAGAATTATTTCTTTTCCACTTGGTTATATTTAGTGTCTCAAATTAATTTAGGCTGATCCATCTCTTTTGGTGGTGTATTCACTAGAAATGTGTATATTATTTCCCAGAAGAATTATCCCTGTGCAAATAAAATCTCCAGATGCAAAGTATGCATATGAGAAAAAGACATCTGGCAGTTGCCCAAATATTTAAATAATTTCGGTGCTACTAAACTGCTGTAATTTATCTTTCAAATCCTTCAGGGAATAGTCAGGTCAGAGGGCGTGATAGCTACACCTGAAAGATACACAGCTACCTGTCTCATCTCAGAAAAGAGTTCCTTCTTCCATCCATGTATTCATTCACTTAGTAAAAAAATAATGAAAGCCTACTATGTTCCAAAGACGTCTGAGGCTGTGGGACTCCAACAGTGAACATGACACAGTCCCTGCCTGCCCTTGGGGTGGGTGGGGGGTGGATTGGGATGACAGGCTGATTGGGGGACAGGCCAGCTCACAGGCAACTGCAAACTCATAGGGCGTGTGCTACCAGTGGGAAATTAGCATGGTTGGCCTACTTGTTATGACGTGATTGGGGGTGGGGATTAGGGAGCCCAGGACTTGCAGCCTGAGGTTGGTCCTGAGGGACCACTTAGTGTGCAGGTAGATAAGGCAGAGGAAGCAAAGATCAACAGGTACAGCATTGCAGAGGTGAGAACAGTCACGTCTTTGGGGAAGACCCATAAGAAGTTCCACATCTGGAATAGAAGCGAGAGGAGAAAATGGTGAGAAAAGAGAGTGGAATGGTAAAGAAAGGCCAGTTTGTGAAGAACAGTGGGCACCGACTATAGAAATTCATGTTCTTCTGAAAGCTATGAAGACCTACGTAAGGTCCATTTTAATGGATTTCTTATTACACATGGAGATTCAATTTGCCTTTTCCCGTCCATAGGCACTATACTGATTGCGAACTGAATTCGTCTCTGGTTTGCAAATGCTGGGCAAAGATGGGACATGCAGGCAGTTAAATATTCTTCATTTTCGAAGTTACACTTTGGTTTATATAAATAGAAGATACAAGAGTGATGATAGCAAGTCACCCCCAAACGTAAAGCTCCTTTCTGAAATGTGATAGAATATGACAAGGAATAACATCAATGTGTATTCATCCTGAGCAGGAGTGAAATTGAAAATGCAGGTAAGAGGTCCCCTTGGACAAACAGTACGACATGTCCCATATGCCAAAAACCAAACGAAGACAAAAACAAAGAGGTCCCAAACTAAATGACCAACAGGCAGCTGGATTGTTTGGGGAAAGCAGATTCTAATCCCAGAGGCCAGCGTGTGTCATCCAAGTAGGCTGGCTGTGCTCGCCGGCAACACAATGGCCAGGAAAACGCTTTGTGACCGTGGAGCTCATTGGTTAAGAACTGTGGCATTTGTATCAAACGTACCTGGACTTGAATCCTGATTCTGCCGCTTACTGGCACTTTCGCCTCCCATTCCTCCTGTCTGGTCTTCCCCCAGGGAAGCGGAGTGAAAAACAAGCTGTTTTCACATCAGACTCTAGAAGAAGTGGGACTTCGAAAAAGCGGCTGATGACACGAATCCTCTGATCCTTCATAGGGAGGTAAACAGTTTATTTGAATTGAACAAAAAGTTTCTGGAGTGTATGTAGAGCATGCGCCTTTATACACAAGTGACAACGCTGACCACGAGGTTTCAGAATGCCACCGTGGCCACAGGGGTCTGAGAAAAAGGGTCTAGGAAAGCATTCTGTCTGATTCCTCCGTAAAACAGCCCTGTGTGTACATGGATGAACAGAGACAGAGAGAGACTGACTCGGTACCATGTAATAACACAGTAACATGGAACAACCATGTAACAAATGCCTACGACGTTGAAAGGGAAAACAGGAGGCAATAAGTGACAACAGGTATGTGAGCTGCAGTAGGGCGGCCACCACATCCTATTGTTGGTTTGGCTTTGAAAGGGCTGAGCAAGGTGCCTATAGAACTTCGTGAGAAGGCAGAATATTCTGTGGCACGAGAGAAGTCCGATCCGAGTGCTATAGTGATGGGGAGGGGCTACTATGTATGGTCAGAGGGATAAAAAACGGTTTCACAAAGGAAGACGCATTTGAGATGGTTTTTGGAGGTTGAGAAGAACTTTTGTAAGTAAAGAAGTACCTTTCAAACAAAGGAGAGAGCGCGGGTTCTGGATCACCACTTCCTCCGTGATTTGAAAACCCCTGTAACTCCCTGTAACAAGTTTGTCCTCTGTTGAAATGGGACACTCGCTCCTACCCTGCACTGCTGTTGAGTTGAAACGCCAAGTGCTTAATGCCATGCTGGATGAGTGCGTGCTCTATAAATTGCAACAGTTATTGCCGTCATTAAAAAGCAGAAAATCCCACAAGATAGGAAAAGCACATAGTCTCTAGTGGTTGAAGGGAAGGACCCCGAAAGATAAGACTGAAGTTAAATGTTGGGAGCCTATTATAGGGAGGTTGGAACGCCAGAGTTGGAACTCCGGTAAGCAGAGAAATCTTTTATTTCTTTTTTAAAATAGATCAGAAGTGACGTTTTAGATCACAGAGGAGGCATGTAGAGCAGGCCATGGATTATAAGTGGGAGAAGGAGACACTGGCCTCAGGATGACTAGCTGGAATGTCCCAAACTAGTTTGGGCAGAGGAAAGAGTGGGCGTGGTGGTTGTGGAGGGAGAGGACGTAAGGTGCAGAGGTAACCTCCACGTACAGACTCGGGAAAGGAGTTGCTTTCTGAAGTACTGAGCATTGTGGGGTCATTCATGGAATCTTGGAGGCACCAGTTGGAGGAACAATGGTCCAGGAAAGGCAACTGGGAGCAGAGTATGCAGACCAGCCCCTTCCCCAGCCCAGCCAAGTCAGCAGGAGTTAGAAAAAGGAGCTGGGATCAGGCAGAATAGCAAGGGAGGCCTAGAATCTAAGACAGTAAAAGTTTTCACAAAATATTATCAGTAGTAACTGAAGTAAAACATGAAACAGGCAAAGGTGTTGGGGGGAGGGAGAAGGGGACAAGTGAAGGGAACGTGGACTGAGATGCCACAGGACTACAACTGGGTGATGTAGTGGGAATGTAACCAGAAAAGACACCGGCGTTCGGGCTGCCTGTCACTGCCAGACCCAATAAGCAATGACAGCGATTGAGTCTTTACGGGCGCTTTATTCAGATGGCCGGCGATCGGAGAAGATGGCGGGTTCATACCCCAACAGACCATCTTCCCTTCTCTTTCCAGGCCAGGCTTTTCATACCAGGGAATGAACAGGATGCAGTGAGGGCTCTGAGATTCAGGGAGGATTTGGTGATAGAAGCTGCAGCATTCCTGTCCTGGGCAGTCAGCTGTTCCCAGGGGTGCGTGGTCGTCTGCTCTCCCTGGAACACGAAGGCCCAGATGCCTCCAGTTGTCCCCAGGTGGTGATCTTCTATCAGGTCCCCAGGGGGTCGGATGTTTTCCCAGGAGCCAGCACGGGCCTTATCTGTAGTTTCTGAAACAAAAGCTTTAACATACACGTTACTTGCTAGACTTATAACTTTTTTTCTTAAGCTAAAATTCTCCAAGTCTTGAGTCCCCTGTCAGGAAGAGGTGGCAATGGGGACTGGTGTGCTTCACACTGGTGAGGCATAAATGACAAAGCTGAGAAGATCCTTGAACTGGGGAAGGAGGCTGTTCATGTAGTGAGATTTAGTTTATAGGGAAGTTTGCAACTAACGCCTGTCAGGATTCCAACTAGCTTATTTGAATCTGCAAAATCCCTTCCTCCGGAGGCGGGTGGTAGGCGTGGCCTAATGACTGATTGGCAGGGTTGTCTGGTGTGGGTCCTACCTCTGGGCAACGCCTTCACTAGACTTAGGATTTTATCTTCAACTCTCTGAAGACTGTTACAGGCTTTCTGGCTTTTTCTACTTCTCCTGCAAACGAGGTCAGAAATAGAAGCAACTCAACACCCCCAACAACATGAGAAGGTAGAAAAGAAGTAGCCCCCAGAAATATAGGTCAGCAGACAACAGACACCAAGAGGTAATAGATATTTGCCGTACAATCAGGTCATTTGTGAGAACCCACGTCAAGTCAACGGGAAAGAAACTTGGTACATTTACTCATGACTCCCCGGAACCCATCAATGATGCAGGACCCTTGACACCCCAGAACTGCCCCAAGTGTGAACCCTGAATTCAGGCGCGCACTGTATCGACAGCAGTATCAAGAAAGGGATAAGGAATGGTTTTCTGTCTATTTCAGTTGGCAGGAAGGAAACCCATTTTATGTATCAAGCACTGTGTCGGTTCCAGACATAAGTATTGGTGAATAAGATGTCCCCATTCTTAGTAGCTCCCGTTCTGGGGGACTTCCTTGGCAAATGCAGAGCCGGGGCAGGGGGGAAAAATAACCCAGCACAAATATATGCAAAGTTATCTATAAAAGCACCAGAAAGAAGACCATTAAAAAGCATGGAACCCATGAAGACCTAGGCTCTGCCTCAAAACTGCTCACTTAGAAGCAGAAATGTTCTTAATGTAAAGAAATTACCTACGTGGAAAGCTGCTTTTTCAAGCGACACAAATGTGTTCTAACGGAAGGAAAACCATGTGCATCTCGTTGAAGACAGCAGCTGTTTGGCATTTCAGTAACTGAGCATTAGAATATAGAAAGTCCTCTCCTTAGAGGCCATAACAGTGTGAAAATTGCCATTCCCTGCGTGAGCTCAGCCGCTGTCCTAGAGCCCACCCCAAAGCGCAGAACCAGCGAGGGCGACAAGTTCAAGTCTCTGAGGTCAGCCCTCAGAGGCAGCCTTGCCCTGAAGGCCAGCTGAAGGAGGAGGGAGGGAGGGAGGAAAAGGAAGGATGGTGAGCCTTTTCAGCTCATCCTGTTCTTCTGAAGTGGTCTCTCCTCCTACTCACCAAGGCCCTGTTATGCAAGGTCTCTGGAAACGCAGACAGGAAGGAAGCCCTGGGAAAGCAAACAGCCAGCCTCTCTGCCCCATCCCCTCACCAGGGCAGGCTCCATGCAGTTCTGATGTTCTGATGGTCCGTATTTCTTTCTCATGGTGGTTGCTCTTCCTATCCCAAAGAGACTTTGCTCCTTCATTCTACATCCACGCTGAAAATCACGGAACATTTGTTACTGGGGTCCACAGGAACATAAGGCTTGGGATGCACCATTTTACCTAATGGCAAACTCTATGAGGACACAAATTTCCAAATTTCAGGAGAAAGCAGGGATGAATTGATACCTCAATAATGCATTGGATACAAAGGCATAAATGTGTACGCACAAAATGCAGGAGGCCTTGAAATGTTCGCTTTAGCAGCAAAATACAAGCTAACCAATGACATTAGTGTTTGCAAATCTATGACAAGGATTAACATCTTATTCAGAGCAGTGATAAAGAGTACACTGGTACTAATGAGCAAAGCTTTAAAATTATACAGATTAATCAGGAGGAAGTTTTACAGTGAGGATCTGAAGTAGCCTCCCCAAAGGCAGCGAAACAATTACATTCTTGTAAATATTTAAGAACAGCTAGTCGCGGTCCTTGTGACTATTCAGCAAGGACAGTCTGCCACGGAGAAAGCAAAGACAGGGCGCAGAGCGCAGTGGCCTGGTTTGCTGGTCTTCGGTTTTAGGGTTACATCCATTTTTTAAAGCACCTCCCTTTGTTCACAGGTAAAAGAAGTCAGCAGTCAAACTCTGCTTTAAGACAAGAAAAAGACCTGGAACCACTCAGATATTCTCTCAAAGGGTGTACAGAGGCTGTAACTTTGTTGCTCACGATCCAACAAAACACAGCTCTCTCCAGAGGGTGACGGTTGCTTAGAACTCGACACGGTGACAACAGACAGAGCCTTTCCTGAGAAAACCATAAACCTAGACGCGGCTTGTATTTTAGGGAAGTCACAGCACAGTAGTGGAAGCGAATTTCTGGTACCTGGGCTCTTCTGTGGCTGTCTGTAGAATAATACGATATTCTTTCAAAATGTTTAAATTATACATTGTTGCCAAAGCTTTTGATTTTCTCCAGCTTTAACTTTAAACCGCTTTCTGGTGGACATTGTCGCAACCCTGTCACCGAGCAGCACTGTTAGCTGAGTGCTCCTGGCAGGAGGATCGTATAGCTTCAGATGGCAAAGCATACCTCGGCTCTGTGCCTGCTGTAGGTCAGACGCAGCGAGACTAAGATTATTTTAGTGAACTTTCATTTTGCAGATATTTTCGATTTCTAGGAAAGTTGCAAAGAATTCCTATGCCCTTCACCCAGTTTCCCCTACTGTTATAGGGTCTATTTGTCAAAACTGAGAAACGACCATTGACACATCGCTAGCAACTAAACTCCAGACTCTGTTTGGCTCTCACCAGTTTTCCCATTAATGTCCTCTTTCCAGTTCAGGATCCAATCGAGAATGCCACGTTGCACTCGGTTGTCCTGTCTCCACCGTCTCTCGTGACAATGTCTCAATCCTTTCCTTGCTTTTACAGCCTTAACAGTTTGGAGGAGGACTGGCTAGGTGTTTTGTAGAGTGTCCCTCAATTTGGGTTGTTTGGCCGATGTGTGTCTTGTGATTAAACTGGCGTTGTGGGGTTTTGGAAGGAATCCCACAGAAGTGAGGAGTCTCTCTCGTCACACCCATTAGGGTGAGCATGACACCCACGTGACACCACTGGAGATGTTAACTTTCATCAATTGGTACAGGTGGTGTTGGCGGGTTTCTCCACTCTAAAGGGGCTATTTCCTCCCTTTCCATACTCTATTCTTTGGAAGCAACTCGTTAAGTGTAGCCCACGTCCACTGGGAGTAGAGGGTGGTTTGCTTTTAAAACATCTTATACGCAGAAATCCGAATGTATAAGAAGGCTCCTGTCTTTCATTCAAATTCAAATTCAATGCACTTTTGGGATACCGGGAAGAGAAATATTTTGCAGATTTATACAGCAACAATCGTAATCCCTGGAAGTAGTGATGGGTATTACCATTGTATGGAAAGACACAATCCTTAATCCTTGTAATGATTGTAGATACTAAGAGGTGGTTATCTTTACCTCACCTGAGTTGTTATGAAAATGACTGCTTATTTTTCTAAGCTCTTTTTAAACATCTGACGAAATCCCCGGATGAATTTTCTTCTGAGGCTGAACATGGTACAATGCAAATTGTACACAAGCTAGAAATCTATCTTCATATAATTGTACTCTGGGGTCACACAACCTTCAAGCGCTCAGCGCCAAGAAAGCTGTTTGCCTGCAGAACCGTAAATGCACAAATGAGTTACTCTCTTTCAATGGTCACGTATTCACACATTTTCTCAGAGGTGTCCAACGTACTAAGTAGCTTCCTCCCTTACACATCAGGGCATTTGAGATGATCATTTTCATTATGATCTCGTGTCATGCTACCCTTTCAGATGTTCTTCTTTTTAATTACTGTTTTCCCCCCATTCTCCTGGCTTTCTGTAACCTTTGAGCAATATTTCAGTTGGCACCACTAACAGAGCAGACGAGATGAAAATGTGTCCTTTTCAATTTAAAGGAATTATGTGACCATTTTGCGAATCTATAATTAAGCCACATTTTCCTAATTTGCTGATTTATATCTCTGCCCCGATCAAACTATGTCACCATGAAGATAGGGCTGCCATGGTTAAAAAGGCAGATCAGCACGGTAACGTGTTTTTCTGAGGTTTTATTTACTTATTTTTTTCAGCATTCATTCGCATCTTAAGACGATATGCTAGATGCTGTGGGAGGAACAGACACAGAGCTTTCTAGTAGAGAAGCTCAAATGTAGACACCGTTTCTGCTAACATAAGGAAGAACACATTGAGTGACATAGGACCAATAAAATGCAAAGCAATGAGGAGCCACAGAAGGATTGTTGGCAGGATAAGAAGACCGGAGATACACTTTTGATAAAGTAGTTCTGTAGTATTCTATTGGGTGAGTTAGAGTGGTGGAGGGGAAGGAAAGGGGGGTGGAGGGGGGAGAGACTGGGGCCAAGAGGTGAATAGGAAACCTTTAATCTTAAAGAGGTCATGTGAGCTAGAGTATTGATCACAGAAATCAAGTAAAGGCGTAGATTCAAGAAATACTGCCGGGTCAAAACTAATAGGTCATTGCCTACTGGTTGAATATGGGGAACAAGGGATGGGAAAAATTCAAGTAAAACATTGATTCTTCAGGATAGGAAATGTGGTGTCAGCAATAAAAATGGAGAAGGAACATTTTCTATTTTTACTTATTTATACCTTTCCCCACAATGTATTCTATATGCACCGAAAGCTAGCCTATTACATTAGAAGATTCCCTTATCTTTATGTTTCTCTTGTGATTCACTCATTAGAGCAGCTTCTATTCCTTTCTGGGATAAGTTGCAGTATAAATAAATGAATATGCATTCATTATGTGATTATATAATTGTGCTTCCTTCTCAGCAAATGTCTCAAGGTAATAATGTAACAGCTTCTGTTCATAACTAAAATCCAGGGTACTTTGAAAGGGATGTTGGTGAGCTTTTAGTGTTATATTTTGTAACATCTAACCTTAGCAATAAGAAATAGCTTTCTACAGAAAAGAGCTTTCTCATTCCATTTGGAATCAAGTAAACTAATAACTAGTCTGTTTTCCCCGAAATAGGCATTGACATTTTTTAGTCACCAAGACATTGTTAATACTTATCCTTTTAGAATCAAGTGGCTTCTCCTTCCTGTGTTAACTTTACATAAACCTTTCAGTAATAGTTATAACAACACAGACTCATTGAGCATTTACGTCTAACGCATTGTGCCAAGTGTCTTTCACATGTAACGCGCAGAATAGGTGCTATTAGAATCTCATTTCACAGATGAGACACAGAGAAGTGACTTGCATGAGATTAGACAGGGTGAGGAACCGAAGGGACCTGAACTTGAACTCACAGTCTGGTTCCAGAGCCCAGGTGCTTGGTGGCTCTGCCCTCTGCATGGAAGAGTCTCGTTAGCCCAGCCTCCCACTCAATGGGATGCTGCTGTATATTTCAGATTGTTTTGAAGTCGAGTCTCTCTTAACAGAAAAGAAAGAATAGAACAGAATAGAAAGAAAACCTCTGCGATGCCCATTGACATTCTCAGAAGCCTTATTCATCAAGAGTCTGCAAAAACATAATTCCTTACACACCAAGACATTTGATGTGGTGATTTAAAAAGATTCCCTTCCTGTGGATGGTTGTAGGAAAGAGGAGTTTGTATTTAAGCTGAAAGTAGTTAAAAGAGAAAAGGAAGATAAATGAAGTTGAGTTGATTTCCAGTCGATAAAGTGTGTACGGGAATTAGCGAGGGAAACCCGACGTCTGAGTCTCGTTCCGACAGCGCTGCGGGTTCCAGGTGATGAGGTCATAGCTCCGGGACCGGACACTAGGGGCTCGGAAGACAAGGCCTTGCGCAGGCGTGGATCTTCGTGAAGGTTTTTCAAGGTGAAACATTGACAGTGCTCCTCAAGGATGCCTTGAAGAAACATAAATCTTCTACTCAATGCAAAACTATGAAAGGGCTGAGTTATCTCTGAAGATACTGAAGCCTGAACGTGCATTTCATCAGGTGCTCATTCACCAAATGCCTTTATGGGAAATATCTTCATAAATCGCATACACTGAAAAGATTACCTATCATACCTCAAAAATCTGTCAAGTCGATGGGCCCTGAATGATGGGATCTTCATCCATTAGGCTTTTTCTTACTTTGTGTACCTTGCTGAGTTTGGGCCATGAAATCAAGCAAGGTGCGTGCTCACGCTCTCTCTTTCTCTCTCTCTCTCTCTCTCAAACACACACACACACTTTACCTTTCTGCATTTTGGGCAATATTAGGTAAACTAAGACAGGTGATTTTCCCAGAGGAACAGTATTAAGATAAAAATATTTAATCCTCTTTCTATTTATTTTGTTTTAAAATAGCTTTCATATTAAATTGAATATCCTGTAAGCTTCCTAAAAGCTAAACAACTTCAAATGCAAATAATATTTTATTGAATACCCTCACAAATATATGTACATACACATACGCACACAGGTGAACAGAAATGAATTTTTCTGCCTTTTAAATCTTAAATGGGATAGTTAAGAAATCATTGATGTTCTGCTCTTAACTATTGTTAATCTGGGATCAGACCTACTTAGAGACACCCAATATTCTGGAGTTTTGTTCAAAGGTCACATTATTTTGAAAGTAGGAGATTCTCCATTTAAAGCTGCTGAAAGATTTCACCCCAAGATTTCTCCAAGTTCCCAAATCCGCTTTTCTCTGCAACACCCAAACAGGAGGTTGTGAGGGAATGACAGATTAGGGGCGTATATATTTTGGAAATCGCTTGAAAACTGCTGGAATTGAGGAGAAGAAAATTAAATAACCAGTGAATCGTGTCTCAGAGTCTTGTCCTAGCACAGTCAGCCTGTCTGAGAAGCTGGATCCCGCACCACCTAGGAATTTGCTAGAAATCGATACTCTCAAGCTGCCTCAGATCTGCTGAGTCAGAAAATCTACGCGTGGAGCCCAACGATAGACCCTTTAGCAGCCCATCCAGGTGATTCTGTTTAGTGCGAAAGTTCTGGAACCCCCAAACGAGAATCACCTGTAGCAGGATTACTGGGCGTGATTGTTTGATTAAAAGGGCAGGCTCCAGGGCCCGCCCTCAGAAACCGAGGAAGCCAGATTTCAACAGGCCTTCCAGGTGTGGCCCAATCACAGGGGCAGGTCATCGACTCCGTGGATAACTCCGTGTGTGGGGGAAAGGTGGCCAACGGCTCCCTCCAGCAGGGACTTCGCACGGTGGCGGTGGCCTGGCCGCCAGCTGGCTGGAGAAGCCCCACCGTCCTGGGCCAGGACTGCAGGTAGGCCTCACCCTGCCTCTGAGACTTCGCCCTCCGCTCGGCTTCCTGGTCCATAACACGCGAGTGGGAACGGCCGGCTGAATCCTTTCCAGAGGATTCAGCAAAACGGGGGATACGCTCTGCAGAGTGTCACTTTCATAGACAGTAAGCCCTTCCTTTTCTCTACTGTCCTCTTTGGAAGATGTTCCGGCCCATTTGGGGGCACTTTGCTCGGTAGTAGTTTCGGGACGAAGACAAAGTCCTAAGCAGAATAATTTGGGCTCGAGTCCTAGCTCCACCGCTTCTTAGCTGCGAGGCCGTGAGCGAGCTGCTTGAGTCTCTGTGCCTCCGCGTCAGTATCTTGAAAATGCGGATTGAAATAGCATTTGCCACCTAGGCGGATGCTGAGGATGAACTGAGTTAATAGATGTAAAGCTCTTAAACAGCGTTAAGTCTCAAAAACGCTATTGAAAGAAAAAAATTCCTCATAAATATACTACACAACTTCGGAAGTGTTTACCCCGTGAAGAGATTATGCAACATCTTCATTAATTTTCCCAGAAACATTTGTATACAATGTTGCAGGCTGTGTGAGGCGTTGGGGACAGCCGTCCCTGTTCTCGCATGGTCTAGAGGGAGCCACGACATTAATCACATAATCATGCAAATGAGTGTAATGATGAGCAGGAGAACTGAGTGCTTTGGAGAGAACAGCTGTGTGGATGGCTCTGGGGGAGCGGGGCAAAGGGGTGGGAGGGGGAACGAGGTAAACTAAGTGCGGGGGACGGGCGGGCACAGGCCAGACCCAGCAGGGGCATCACACATTTGGGTGTGCTGAGTTTAACACCTTCCGATTTGTATTTCAGAAAGGTCGCTCTGGTAGCACCTTGGAGACAAGATAGGAGAAGGCTCAGGTGGGGAGCAGGGAAGACCAATTAGGTTTTTACAAAAATCTAGTCGTGGTGGCTAAGAGTAGGGGCAGGGGAAGTGGAGTGATGTCCAGTTTGAGAACCACGGGAGAGGATGCCCCGGGGTTCATCGGGGGCCGGACTAGCTGAGGGTGGGAGGAATGTGCAGGGATCCCTCTGTGGGCAGGACCGCACTGGGCAAGGACTGGAGCCCAGAGAGAAGGCTGCACGGGACACCAGGCACATTGTTTGATGTCCCTGGGAAATGTCCAGATGGAGGTGCTGAGTAATTGGACATGGTACTCCAGGGCTCAGTGTAGAGAAACAAATCAGGGTGCCCCAGGCTTAGGGACAGGGGCTGGGGCCAGGGGAGTGAACGAGCTTCCCCGGGGAGAATGTGGGGTGAGGCCCGGCCCTGCGGGACTCCTACCCTGGGCAACCAGGGGGAGACAGCAAACCTGCCGAGCAGGCCGGTGGGGCAGGAGAGTCTGTGGAAATATTTTCTTATTTTCCCCTTTCATCATGTTTTAAGCTGATAGCTTGCTTTTATTATTCTTGGCTTCAGGGAGCTTGGCAGGGCCTAAAATTAAAAAATCCCTAAGTGAAAGCTTCTTGCAGTTTTTGGTGAAATTCAAGAAGACAAAGAAAAGCTACGAGGCAAGCAGGGAGAGGCCCGAAGGCTCTTGAATTGTAAAGACCCACGCAGGGCTTGAGCTCCCAGGCTTAGCTAACATCCCAAGCCTTTCAGAGACCTTAGATGCAGCAGAACCACTGGGCCTGAGGCCCCAGGTGGGCCTGGGCAAGCTTATTAGAGAGCTAATGAGAACGGATGGGCAGTGTGTGAGCAGAAGGCTCTCCCCAGTGCCTGGGCTGAGGCGGCTTCCAGACCTCGGCCCGATTCTACGGTGGGAAGCTCCAGAAAAAACGCTGAATTCTTCACCAGGCTGGTGGGACAGTAGGAAAAAGTCTGCACTTTGGTTTAAAAAAATTGAACAAAATGTGATATTTCTTGACAGTTCCATTAGGTGCCGTATTGGAGTCTGGGACAAAGGAGAAAATGTAGCCCCGGCTTTAATGGAAGCCAGCTCATCAATAATATTTTCAAAATCTCTTTTTTTGTTTACCTCATGTTCAATCAAGACAACAGAACTGCCATATTTAAAATTTTTTCTCGATCATGTGATGATCTTAATTAACTTGAAGTAAAATCACCATCCTTTTTTTTTATAGAAATAAGATATGACACTTAAAATAATGTGTTAATACATGTACTTTTCAATTTTCCAATATGTTCCCAACTGGGTCAATGTTCAGGGAACAAACTAAGCGTTACACAATCCATAAAAGCATGTGCAGAGAGGAGCACAGTTTTTCGTCTTTTGCCTCAGGCTCCAAGCTGAATATGCACAGCAGTGGTCTTCACTGAAAATTTTCATATTTTGTTCAGTGCGGACTTTTGCATTAATGGAATTTTAAAAATGTTACATTAACACATGATTTATGTTGTTTACTGAGTTAGTTAGCTGTCCCCCCACCCCTCCCACCCCCGCTTCAATTTTGCACCTAATCGAGTGAGAGCGAAGCCTCACTCACGTCACCCTTCGTCGGGCCTTATTTCTCGAACACCCAGTCATGGACTGAGAAGTGTCCCCGGTTTCTTGGGAGGAAGCTGCCGGGATGTGAGAGGAAATCTAGAGAGTGAGTGTCATCACAGGAGCGTCTCTGACAGGGAGCGGATCAGAGGGTCAAACGATGCTGAGACGTCAGCCAAGACTGAAAGGTGCATTTGTTGAATGGCCTAAACGTCATGGGCAGCCTTGCCTGAAAAGCCCTGGGTGGGGTGATGGGGTGGAATTGATCTGAAATGGACTGAGGAGTGAGCAGCAAGTAGGGAAATCGGAACTTTGACTGTGAAAGACTCTCCTAAGAAGTTTGGCTCTGAAGAAGGGGAGACGGTGAGGGTAGTAGCTGGAGAAAGAATAGGGTGGGAGGGGGGCAGTGCTATATTTTTATATGATCCAGTTGAGAGGGAGAAGTTTAATCTGCGGGGGAGAAACCAGGGTTGACCAAACTGTAAAGTCCTGAGAAGACAGGTGGAGATGGGATCCTACCTGGAGAGAAAGGGATTGGCGTTAAAGGAGGGGGTGATGGAACCCGAGATAAAAGGACTTGCATTAGAAGGGGCAGTGATAGCAGCCCTGAGGGAAGACGCAGATATAAGTGGGTCTTTATCTTCCATAACTGTACTGTGAGGAAGCTGCTGCCAAAGCCCTCAATCTTCCCTACTGGGTGGGAGACAAGCCTCCAGATGAGCGGGTGGTAAGGAGTGTTTGCAGGGAGAAGGGAAGGGTGTGAGAGCTGTAGGGAGGAACCTGTGGTTAGTGGGCGGCCCTCCTCAAAGCACCCCTACAGCAGGGTAAATAAACCACAGTGTCTCCACTCCACGGCTTCTGTGCAGTTATTGACACAAGATGGGGGAGCGGTCCAGAGGGAGGAGAAACACTGTCTAAGATGCCTGGTTAAGTACATTTGGTATAATAGCCTTTGGGTAGGAAAGAGGGAAAGTAAGAACATAGAGTTATACCAGCTTGTAGTTACATAAATAAATGTAAAGAATACAGGTGGGGCAAAAGGGGGAGTTACAGTTGTTCATATAAAAAGTAATGCAAGAATTAATAAATAATACAAGAATAAATTGTTTCGTGTGCCCACAACTGTAAACTGACGTTTGCCCCACCCTGTGTACAAGCAGCTCATAAAGAGCGGTGCTGGAGAAAGCAGGGGCCGAGAGACAAAGCGAGTGGGGACAGGAGTGGGAAAGACACTTCCAAGGTACGCCTTTTGATTTCTGCCTTTTGATTTTTTTTTTTTATCCTCACCTGAGGACATGCCTGTTGATTTTTATATGTACCTATATAAATATATATGTATGTTTACCCTCACCTGAGGACATTTTTCATTGCTTTTAGAGAGAAGGGAGAGAAACACTGATGAAAGAGAGGGAGAGAGAGAAGCATCGGACTGGTTGCGTCCTATATGCACCCAGACCAGGATTGAACCTGCAACCTAGGTATGTGCCCTGACCAGGAATCAAACCTGTAATCTTTTGGTTACTGGAGGATGTTCCGACCAACTGAGCCACACTGGCCAGGGCACGTGCTCCATTGATTTTAGATACGGGGGAAGGAAGGAGAGAGAGGGAGAGAAACATTTGTTGCCTCTTGTACCACCCTGACCAGGGACCTCTTGTATGCACCTTGATGGGGGACTGAACCCACAACCCAGGCGTGCACCCTGACTGGGAATCAAACCTGTGACCTTTCAGCTTACAGGACCGTACTCCAACCAAATGAGCCACCCAGCCAGGGGTACCATTTGAATTTTGAATCATGTAATGTATTGCCTATTAAAAATAAATAAATTTAACAATCTGAAAGGTGAAGTTCCTCTACAAACAGATATGCACAATGAACTCAGAATCTGCTTCCAAACCGAGTCCAAGCTGTCAGGCACCCTGATGCTATTTTACAATGAGTATCCTGTCAATGGGATTATTGCATTTCTACATCTTTCTGGGAAGCTGTCATTAGGAGCACCAGGGTCATGAGAAAAGAGTTATTACTTTCACACTTGACGCGGCTGTGTTCTCTGTCTCGCTGCCTGCAGCAGATGGAGGTCACCCAAAGTCCAGCCTCTGATGCTCTTTTCCTCATCCAGTCCCTGTCACCAGTGCCCGCATTCTGCACTGGCTCCTACGACCTGCATCTCCAAACTTCATCTCTCCCTCAAATTCTAGACCAGAATCCTGATGGCCATCAACATGGGGACAGGTGGCACGTTCAAAATGGGATACTTTCAGGAGGGTTTATGTACCAGGAGACTATTTGCAAAGGTTTGGGGATCGGGGAACCCCATGGGGCTAGTGGGTGGTAGGCTTCCATTGGCCCCAAATCCACAGGGATAAGGAGAGGTTACCAGACCTGGAAGGGGAAAGAGTTGTGGAGAGAACAGTGATCTTCTGTCATGAAGCCTGAGATGGCCTTGTTAGAAACCAGACAAGTAAGCGCTCAGGCCTCGCTTTCCTCCTCTCTTCCTCTTTCCTGCTGGGTTCCCACTGGCCGAACCCAAACAGAAGGGGAGTAGGGGAAGGGGCTGAGGGCAGGGTGGAGCGGGGAAAGCGGCCATGAGGGTTGTCCCTCAGATGAGTGCCCCTGGAGTCCAGGGCAGAGTGGGGAGCATGGAAAGCAAATGTGCTGGGGCAAGAGGAATGTATGTGACAAACGAGGCTCCAGTATGTCCGGCTGGCACCTACCTTCCCCAAACCAACGGTGGAATCTTCCCTTCATTAACCTGGCCTTTCTCCGGGCTTCTTTAGTTACGTTGGTGCTGGTGCCTGTATCCCTCAGTGTCATCCTGGGTCTGCCTCTCCTGCTCTGCATGCACACATGTGTGCACACACACACAGTCTTTCTCTTGCATGGGACTGAGAACTGGAGGCGGGGCTCTTGAGCCCGGATTCAGCAAGTGCGTCATGAGTAATAACATCTAACACTTACTGGGCGTATCCAGTATAGTGCTGAGCACTTCACTTGAATTGTCTCATTTACTATCTCGACATCACCGCAATGTAGGTGCTGTTATTATCCCCATTTTACAGATTCATACACTGAGAGAGGTTAGGTAGTGAACCCACGGTCACGTTCTTCAAAGAGGGCATCTGACCTGGGAGTTCACCCTCAAGCACTAGGATGCCATCTCCGCCTCTCCGAAGTTGAGTTAACCACCCGCAGAGACAGCATGGTGTTTTGCTTGTTGAAAAAAAGGACTCAAATGTTGGACAAACAGTATAACTCGGAGAAAGCAAGGGTTGGAGCTAGAGCTTGAACTTGTCGCTGAATTTTAATGGACCAAGGGGGATAGACATGCCAGGGGAGGAGGCCAAGAAGCAGCTGAGCGGGCCTGTCATTTGTTTGTGAGCCTGTGCAGAGAAGGACTTGACCGATCAGAGAATAAATCTTCAGAACCAATGAGATAAGATTGAAGGGGACTGGAGGAACCTGGATCATGGAGGGCCTTGAAGTTGATGGAGCTGCTGAACTGCCCTCTAGAAGAAGATGAAAGTGGCATTTTAGGCAGATTAACTTGCCACTTAAAGTATGGAAGGTGGATTGGGAGGGGAGGATAGCGCTGTAAGAGGGGCCAGCTGGAACGCCGTGCTTCATGGTCCACCAATGAATCACTGAAGGCCCGGATGGCAGTGAAGCAATGGAGATGAGAAATGAACACGAGATATGAGAAATATTTCAAAGCACAAGTCGTCCACAGCACGGGCCGACTGATTGCTAGGCGGATGGAAGAGACTTAACTGCAGTTCAAATGACTTCAGTTTCTCGCTTTTGCTGGTGGTCTTGCCATTGACTGAGCTGGATGGAGTTGGATGGTAGGGGAAGAAGAAAATAAGTTCAATTTTCGACATGCTGAGTTCGATGTGAGGACTCTTTGCCAATTTAGAGGTTTAGACTTACTGTACTGAAAAGGGGCCGGGGTTGTGGTCATCCATCCATCTTTTAATCCTGTTGTGGGTTTTCAGATTTTTTTTTTTACCCTAGAAGAAACTTTTTGTTTCTTAACTTTTAGCCTTTTTGATTTTGCTGTCTATTGAGTTTCAGTACATCTTGCCTCTGATCATCCAGTCCTGCTGGGATGTGTGTGCTGGGGCGGGAAGCAGGCTATAGCTTTGGGTATCATAACACACCAGGGTACTGAAGCCCTATGATTCAGGACTAACACACTGTAGCTCTAATTGATAGTATTTCCTGCTTCATAGTAACTGAGCTGAATTGCAGACCTGGAGGAATAAATGAAACAAGTGTTTTATGGAACAATGAGCAAACCATTTAAATCTGTAACTACGATGCTTATATTTCCTGCTTTCTTGTGTACAGTGGAATTAAGTGGTGTCTATGAGCCACACAGTCCTTTCCTTTTACATTTGCAAATAACACTGCAAATGGGATTATATCCTTGCTATAGCTCATAGGAGACTTAAAAGGCTGAGCTGGCAAAACAGGGAAGCTAAATCATTTATAAGGATGTAAACAACCTGGCTTTTGCCACTGCTATCCGCCAAATGCTAGAGTACAAACGTAGCTCATAGAAATCATAAATGCTGATTTTTCTGGTTACAGAAACAAAGATGGAAAGATTGAATACCTTTTTTTTTAATTAGAGTAAATCTCTGAATTGCCAATAAAGTTTCACCACCCCGAAAATAAGTAGGTGATCCCAGAGTTTAAAAATCCGAATTAGGTAGATAAGCACTCCTAGAATTTGATTGTGAAAATATTGCTTAGTATTTACAGTTTAATTGAAAACTTCAGCTAAGAACAGAGTGAATGCTTAGGCAGATGCCTGCAGATGCTTGTTTAGAACAGAACAGCAGCATGAATAAAAGGCTTCACTGATGGCAGGAAAGCCTTCACTAATGGTTTAGGAAAAAAAAAAAAAACAGGTAAAGAGAAGAAGCTGTAGGTCTGTCTGACAAATTTATGCTATAACATAGCCTTAATTCTTCTAAAAGATGGTATACGGACATGTTCGTAAATTACCTTGCCTTGGGATTCAGTTGATTTGGTTCATTGTGCTGCTTTGTAAGCAAAATTGCTCAAATAAAGCTTGGTCGTCCTGGGTCATTAGTACTGCTGGCATCTTTCACTTTAGAAAGTGTCCTGATTTGGAAAAATATGGAAAAATATACATAGGTATGGTGCAGTGTGTGTTTTTTTGGAAAAAAAATCCAGAGCTCTTTATCAACCTTAATTCATTGCAAATTATTTATTTTATGTATTATTTACCTCCAATTTGCCAGAACTGACAGTTTTGAGATACAAAGATGAAGATACAGTCCCTGCCCACATGAAGGTTGCATACTTTCCAATGTGAAAAGTGCCCCTATAATGGTAGTAAAAGTGCCGTACACACATTTTGAGTTCTTTCCTGAGTCATAATGATGCACTTGTCAACTGAGCACGTTGCTGTCGGCTTAGCCAGAACAATCTAATGGTGATAGTGGGCACGTCGTTTTCTTGCTTTTAAAGTGAAAGGTTCTGGTATTCATCAAACAAGTAATTTCTTTCCAGTGGTGGTTTTGAGATTTGAGATTTTTCTGTTTGTTTAGGGAAGGCGGGGGCCGGGGTGGGGGGGAAGCCTGTGTGAGTTTGTCGTCAGATCACCTGGATTCAAATTCTGGCCCCATCACCTCATAGTTGAGTGGTGTTGGGCTCCTTACTTATTCTTCTTTGTGCTTCAGTGTCTTTATCTACAAAAACAAAAATAACTGGTGTTCACTTTTTAGGGTGGTTGTCAGGGTTAAAGAGCTAATGCATGTGATGATCTAAGATATTGTTGATCCATATGGGAAACATGTCTTATACTTTAGCTACATTTTTAAGATTTATTTATTTTTAGAGTGAAGGGAAGGGAGGAAGAGAAGGAGAGAGAGACATTAATGTATGGTTGCCTTGAGCACCCCTCACTGGGGACCTGGCCTGCAACCCAGGCATGTGCCCTAACTGGGCATCAAACCGGCAACCCTTTGGTTTGCAGGCCCACGCTCAAACCACTGAGCCACACCAGCCAGGGCCTTTAGCTATTATTATTTAAGCACACACACAATTCCAGTTCAAAATTCCTCACTTGTGGTGGGGAGGAATAAGTTCAGAACCACTGCTCTAAAGGCTAAAAAAATTTTTTTTCTCCCATCACGTGAATGGAACAATGGTGCTGGAAGATGAAAACTCCCCTGAACAAAGGCAGAAGGCATCAGATATTATTTAGCATTTTGTGAAAGTTTATGGAAATGACATGAGGCCGTAAAAGATGCTAAATTCTATCCAGCAAGAGCTGGCTTGCAACTTTTACTTCAAAGATCACAAAGAAGCTGAGTATTTCCTTATTTGAAGAAGGTGACTCAGGAGAAGGGTTACCAACTGGGGCAAGTTTTTAATGCTGATGAGTCTGTTTCGTTTTAAAAGCAGATTCATTTTAGAATGTTTACCTAGTCTCCCTTCATTAGTGCTATTTTTAATATTTTCTCCACAACTTGCAGCTTGGTGGTAAAACTCCCAGTTAGTTGTCCAGGAATCACTTCTGTAGAAAACAAAGGGTGGGGGGTGGGGAGGAGAAAAAAGTGGCAAATAGCTTGTACCTTTGTTTCTTAAAACAATTTCCAACCTGCTGAAAGGAAACTGAGCACCTTGAGAGATTGGCTGATTCCAGGCCTGTGGCAGGAAATTAAATGCAGGCTGAGACATCTTGCTGATCTGGGAAGCCAGGAAGCTTTCAGGGACTAATGGGTCAGGTGGGAAAGATGCAGGAATTAGCCAGGGCAAGGTACCGGTAAAGGAATGAAAAGGAGGAAAGAAAAAAAAAGGGAGAGAGCAAATATGGCAAAATCTTGATAATTGTTTTATTTGGGTGGCAGGTGTGTGAGGTTTATTTTACGGTTCTTTCTCACATTGATTTGAATTTTTCATTACAAGGTAATTTACATAATTTAGGTCTTGAATGCAAAGTAACACATACGCATTCTCAGTAACATTAGACAACACAGAGGAATAAAACAAAAAGCATTGATAATAGTTCCCTAGCCCTAACCCTAGCCAATCAGAGATCATTGGTGAACTACTGATATTCTTCACTGTATATGCAAATTTCAAAAACGAACCTCTTCTCTGTCAATATCGCCTATCTTCCGTGGCCTAAAAGCCGCGCTCTGGTGATATTATTGCCCTGTTTGCTGATCCACTGGGGCCTTCCATGCTCACCACATACAGTCTGGCTGCCTTGACATTCAAGGCCTTCCTTCCCAGAATTCTTTCTGCCACCTTGTCTCCATGGGCCTCCATGCTCCAGCCACGCTGGCTGGCATTCAGTTCAGGCCCTATTAGTTTCTGTATAAATGTCGTAATTTATAATCTGAATGAATGCCCAAGACCTTTAAAATAGTATATCTTGGGATTTCCAAGTCTAGGACTCTTGATACAACTAGCAACTTGTCCCAGCATAGAGGCTAATTGTTGCGAAAAGGCCAAGCTGTTCCATAAGCGTTTTGCTGAGATTCACAAAAATCAGGAGAATGCATATTGGCCTGTAGGGGATATGAAAACTAAAAAAGGTGGGGGAATCTGCCTCCACAGGTCATGATGCTTCTGCAAAATTTGTTCCTGCCCCGGTGGTGATGGAAGGAGGAACATCAAGCTCTTTTGTTGAGCTGAGCACAGGGAGCATGAGGTTCCCCAAATGGCTGAGGCATCACACTCTTCCAGAATTGGGGGTTTGGGCCCCTTGAAGAGGCTTGTCCCTCGTTCACCCATGCTGCATTCACCGCAGTCTACTTCTGCAACTACGAAAGGCTGAAATCTTGGTTACAAAACGCGTGACTTCATTTCTGTTTCTAAACTTCAGTTCTGAATGTCAGGTATTTGGGGTAGGCATTTTTGTAATTGGAAGGACTCTTATTCATGATGAACAATGTCCTTTTGTTTGTTTTGTTTGTTTGTTTGTTTGACCAAATCTCTCAAAATCGGCCAATTTGGCATGAATACATTCAAAACTGGATTCCTAAGAATTTCCCAAGTTTTACTGCCTGTTTATATTTTTGGCTCTTGCTTTATTAGTATCTTATTAAACTTTGTTTGAATTCACCTTTAAATAACTTTTTGAGATAACTGTCTTTGGTATAAATGAACCCCTTAGAACACTGCCTGCAAGCCACCCCAAGACATAAGCTGAACCCCAAATCTCTCCAAAAACTGTCTTTGACATTTCTGCCAATAGGATCTTGTCCTAGTAACTTCTTTTTTAAAAATGTGAAGCTTTTAAATAAATTATCGTTACACAGAAAACAAAGCTGTTCATTTTCTTTATTTTAATTAATATTTTTTATTGTTTTATTACAATTGTCCCCATTTTCCCCCCATTACTCTCCTCTGCCATACCCCCCCCAAACTATTCATTTTCTATCTAAAATCATTAGAAGCACAGCTGGCACCATACAGAATTGTTGACTTATCCTCGGTGACTTTGAACATGTTCACCTTTAGCTTCAGCTGGACAACATGTCACTTTAGTGAGATAGAGCTTCTTGCTAGTGTCGATTTACCGTTCATCTCATCTAAAGACAGCAAACCTTGGGGAAAGTTTAATTTTTACTAGCACAGACTACCTTTAAGAACCAGAAAATTCCCTGCCCTGAGCATCTCATGCCCCAGGTAGCCTGGTTTCAAAAGCTAACTGGAGTAAAAAATATTGAATTGGGACTTGGATGAGGTTGAAGACCGGTAGTGCCGATTGGGGGGCTTTATTTATTCAGCCTGCGCGGTGAGACCCTGGGCCAGGCCACCTGGGGCACACAGAAGTGGAGGTCTTGATTATTTTGGTTTCTCCTCAACCTCCTCCTTTTCCTTCTTCCCCTAACCTCACTCCCTCACTCCACTTCCTTCTCTTCCTTGACCATAGTGTTTTTATTTTTCATGCAATACATGTGCTTGGTAAAAATAATTCACTGTGCAAAAGGGTATTTAGTGAAAAGGCTTTCTCCCTCTCACTCAGGTCACACTGCTGGGAGATGACCACAGCCAGCGGTTTCTCCCAGGGCCTCCTGAGGCCTCAGGCACAAACGCGTGTGTTGTATGCAAATGTCCACGCCTCCCCCGCCCCCCCGCCGCTTTTTAATCCAGATAGGAGCAAACACACCTTACCTTTAAAAACCTATCTTGAGGCTCCTTCCATGCCAGCATGTGAAGCTCTGCCTCATTCTGAACAGTATTCTACTGAAAGTAGAGATCACATTTCATTGGACCAGCCTCTATTCTAGATGTTTTCTACTACCTATAAGGCAGAGGTGTACTTGCTAGCACAGAAGTCTTTGAAAATTTCTAGTAGTGGGACTGCAGTGAAAATCTTAAAATGTCGATGCTAGTGTATTACCCACCAGAAAAAGCATGCTAATTTATAGTCCCATCTCAACAACATATCAACATTTTCAGTTCTTGACAATCTGTTACGTGAAAAATGGAATTTTATTTTATCTTTTTAAAAGATTTTATTTACTTTTAGAGAGGGAAAGGGAAGGAGAAAGAGGGAGAGAAACATTGATTGGTTGCCTCTCACATGTCCCCAACAGGGGACCTGGTCCAAAATCCAGTCACATGCCCTGACTGGGAATCAAACTGGTGACCTTTCAGTTTGCAGAACAACACACAACTCCTTGAGCCACACCAGTCAGGCCTGGAGTGTTATTTTTGTTTAAAATTAAATTGACATTTTTTCCTATGTTTAAAGTCAGTTTTTTTTTCCTATAATATAACTTGGTCTATCTTTCTACTGGACTATTTTGTTTTTGCATGCCAATTTATAAGAACTTTTTGTAATAGAAGGAAATTTTCCTGTTCTAGGCATCAAGGGATAAATCAGCAAACAGAACTAAGATTCTCTGGCTCTCTAAAACCTATGTTCCAGGGTAGAAACTGACAAAAAATAATGGACATAATAAATAAATGATGTAGTATATCAGAAAGTGATCAGTGTTCTGGACAGAAGAACGACAAGCAGAGCGGGGTCAGGGGTTAGGAGTTGAGGGAACGTTGTGGTTTTGGATCAGGAGGGTAAAGCGGAGTTCATCTCAGGAAGTGGCACCTGAGCCAGTGTCAGCTGGAGGTGAGGGAAGGAGCCATGGAGATATGTGAAGGGGGAACACTGGGCAGAGGGGAAGCTGAGGCAGAGACATGCCTGCCATGTGGAAAGAATCGTGAGACCAGGAGAGTTGGAATGGGGTCAAGACGGTGGGTAGGGGGAGCAGTAAGAAATGAGACCAGAGAGGCACCCGGATGGGGGTGGGCCTCTTGGTCATCGGTGGAACAAGACTTTTACTGTGAGTGAAATGGGGATACACCGCAGTAGTGAGTTAGAAGTGACTTAGTCTTGCTTGTTTATTTTTTAAAAGGGTCCTCTGGCTGTGTATGTCTTTGTCAGCTCTGCTTGACATAACAAAATACCACAGACTGGATACCTTAAACAACAGAAATGTATTTTCCATGGTTCTAGAGGCTGGAAGTGTGACATCAGGGTGCCAGCATGTCAGTGTCCGGTGAGAGTGCTCTCCTCTCTTCCTTCTGGCACGCCGCTGCCGCCTCCTTGCTGTGGGGAGGCAGAGGGGAGATTGCTTCACTGAATCAGGGCCCCACCCCTTTGTGCTTATCAACCTTTAATGACCTTGTAGGTTCTATCTCCAAACATAGCCAGAGTAGGGGTTAGGGCATCAACACATGAATCGTGGTGGCGGGGGACATAATTCGGTGCATTGCAGTTTCAACACTTGAAATTTTCACACTCTCAACATTCTCACACACACCAAGGCCGAAAAGGTAACAATGAAAATTAACCATGTGTTGTTCATATTTATGGTTCTGAGGGTTTGCTGTTGATATAACCAGTGGTTGTAGTTGCGCCTATCAAAGTGTGAATGGACAATTATTTATTTACTTATTTATCTACTTACATAATTGACATGTGACAGTACATTAGTTGCAGGGATACACGTAATCAATGGATGACTATATCGTGAATGATCACAGTAAGTCTAGTTGACGTCCATCACCACACATAGTTGCAATTTTTTTTCTTGTGATGAGAACTTTTAAGATCTACTCTCTTAGCAGACAGTTACTACATTAAATGTGTGTTATTAAATGTGGCATGATTAATGTTCGCTTCTAAGCGCAGTGGTACCTCATGGGAACCCATATTATTTACAAGGTTGCCCTGCTTCTGGATTTCAGCTCCTCGCCTCCCTGACCCCAAATCCAACAAGATCACTCTACATTTTTGAACAAAGAAAAATACAGACTTGATCTGGATACTTTTTATTAAGTATCAGCCAGGCCACAGTACCAGGTCTTTGCATGGGGTGTGTTTATTTTAAGCTCACGTAGTGTGTTTCCAATCATTTACTGTGAAATTTGAAAGTGTGCATTTGGAAGGACTTCACCCAAGCTTAGCCAAGTCAGTTAGAATTTTCCTTCTGTTGAAGAAAGGGACCTTCACATCATGCTTCTTTATTGGAGTCAGCTAAAAGTACTGGTTATGTGCTTCCAGTCTGCCATGGGCATATAAGACTCAAGGGCCTGAAGTTTCCAACTAGTAAAGGACCTAAGAGATTTTATATGGTGGTAGAACTCTTT
Source organism: Anoura caudifer (assembly GCA_004027475.1). NCBI lineage: Eukaryota > Metazoa > Chordata > Mammalia > Chiroptera > Phyllostomidae > Anoura > Anoura caudifer. Next base: position 154,419 of record PVKU01000572.1, on the reverse strand, counting down.
TAAAATAAAGCTTGTGAGTTCCCTTAAAAGTCAAGAAACAAATCTCACTCCTTATAACAACACACCCTGTAGGTTAAAAGAACAATCTATGTTATTTCACCAGTTTTAAGGTCATCATATGCTTTGGTTGGATATTACTTTTCTAAGAGGTTAAACAAAACTCTTGAAATTAATGTTTCATCTCTCTGGATGCTCTTCTCAATAAACACAATAAAAGAAAGAACTTGCATAAATTTAATTAAAAACTTTCCTCACTTTCTTATTTTTTGACTTCCTTCTTATCTTACTGTGAAGGGACATTTCAACAAAGCAATTACATTCCAGAAAGCTTCTTATTAAGTGCAATTGTAACACATTTCCTTAACTATGGTCAGTCTAGGAAATTAAAACTTTAATTTCTGATTTCCACAATGCCTTTGGCAAATTTTCATCTGCACCGTTCCTTCCCTGGTCCACACCACCACCGCCTGCCACTGGACTCCTCATGAGAGAGGTGCCCTCCCTCCACCTGGTTTCTATCTGAGGTCTTCTCTTCAATTGTCACCCCCATCCTTTCAGTGTGGCGATCAGAATCTGCAGTCTAAAATGTACATCAGATGCTGTCACTCCTCTCTTAAAACTTCTCATTGTGCACAGAATACAATTCCGATTCCTTTGCTTGGCCCGAAAGGCAGTACAGGACCTCACTTGCAGCCTAGCTCTCTTCTTCCCTGCCATTTTCTCCTGCATAACCACACTCCAGCTGAATTAGCACCCTTCTGTTCCCGAAGTCAGACACGGGTCTCCCTCGGGAGGTCTCGGGTCTTCCCTTGAGGTCTCAGCAAAACTGTCCCCCTCTGAGCCAGCCCTACCCTATGACCTCTGTCTCCTGTAGCCCATGTCCACTCCTCACTCTCCATCACTTCATTCTGTTCCACCTTCTATTTTAACTATGATTCTATTACTACTGGAAATTGATTATTTACCTGTTTCATGTTTACTGTGGGGTTCAGGATGTGATACCCCAATAAGTCACCTTGGCAAGTTGAATATTTTAAGCTGAAAGAGTATGGGCAAATGGCAGATACAGGCAGGTCTCTCTGACTTCTGACCTTCTCTCTGTCCTCTTCTCTGAAGCAGATCGTAAGACACTTAAGTGGTAGGTGCCCGCCCTATACCCAGAAGAAAGGAGCATCTTTATCTCTGGAATTGAAGAGTCTCAAGAAGAAACTGAGGAAACAGGTCTCACCGAGTCTCCCTGGTCTGCTACACTTAGCTCATACTCTTTGCCTTACTGTATCTTTCCACGACTTTCAACTCTTCATGAAGAGCATAAAAACACTCTCAGGTTTAACCATTTCTTCAGGTCTTCATTGCGTTGTAAAGGCTCGGGTGTCACATTAGAAGTACATTAAATAAATTAGTATGTTTTAGCCCCGTTAATCTGTTTTTGTCGGTTTAATTTTCAGACCCACCCAGAGGCCCTAAGAGGGTTGAGGAAAAAGCTTTTCCTCCCCACACTTTCTACTTCCCCATGAAAGGTGGGACCTTGGAAGTCTGTTCCTTGCTGTAAACCAGCACCTATAAAACAATGCCCGCTCAAAACGTGGTCTCTCTGTCTATTGTCTGAGTGAATGAATGAACGAATGTGTGTGAGTTATACTGAAGGCAGAGCACCAGCCCAATGCAGGGGGGGGGGGGTCAGGGGGATGCAAATGAATCAGAAAGGGACCCTCTTCTCCAGGATCTTCAGTTCTGCTGAAAAAGAAAGCGAACAGGTGACAGTATGCTGTTGGCTCTGGAGACAGGAGAGACGACATCCGCTGTAGGAAGTCAAGGCTGGTCTTGAGTAGGAGGCTGCCTGTTGCCTGAAAGATGAACGGTGGTTATTTGGGTGTTAGGTTGGTCAAAAAGTCTGCTACTTTTTTTTTCCTGTAAAATAAGACACATTTTTTCATTTTCACCAATAGCTTTATTGATGTGGATATTTTGAGTATATCAGCTGGCTCCCGCTATTGGCTTCTAGTGGGAAGAGGCCGGGGCTGCTGCTAAACATCTTCCAATGCATAAGACAGCCCCACAGCAGAGAATTATTTGGCCAAAATGTCAACAGTCCCAAGAAACATCATAAACCACTTTTAACACGTTTGATCAGTCACAGCACCTTCTCCATACACTGCACACATCTTTTTTTTTTTACGTTTCAGTTGTGTTTTTACCTTTTTTTAAATAATAAAGCATAATACGCCAAAAATGTGTATTTTCTTCCATCTTCAATATTAAAATGGCTGCACAAAAATTCACCAATTTTGATAAGTTTTTTAAAAATACATGCTGATATGAAAGCTGTCACAATACAATCTAACAAAGTTGTTTCGAATGAAGTTAAAGACAGCTAAGCCACATGAGGGCCATCGTACAGAAAATACGTAATGGACTTTTGGCCAAGCCAATATTTTCTATTTCATTCAGTATTCTCCTTGACCTGCTTTGTCAGCCAAACTTGACATCTGATTGCTTAAGCCTCCTTCGAAGCCTGTTGGCACTGCAGGTGCTTTTGAACGTTTCTGTTCTTCTGTGACTTGGGGTTGCAGCCACTTGGTAGTTTGCAGGTATGGGCACTTATGAGCAAACATGCAGGTATATGCATGACACATAGTAAAACAGATTTTAGACAATAAATTAGTTTGTTGAGCTGAAGTAAAATTTTCCATGTTATTGCTTTTGTAATTGAGCCTATTTTAGCATTAGCATACAAATTAGCCCATAGACCTAGGCAAATTAAAATGCTAATAAAATGTAAGGATACACTAGAACATTAATACTGAATTTGGTTAGGCTATTAATGTTAGACTACATTATATATATATTACTTCCACAATGCAGGTTAATCTGAACATTTCCTAAGCCAGTGAAAGACTTTGTGGATCAGAATTTTTAAATTCAAGAGGACTTTATAATAATCTATGGGAATAAAAACAGGAGAAATGTTCAGTATATGAGGCAAATATTTATGTCCATTCCACTTCTCTATCACACTCTGCCACTTTAATTCTTGCTAATGACTTCATCTGAATAATGATTGATGATTTGATGTACCGTTACTGGAAATTCAGGTTTCCATGAAAGAAATGCGTGATAATGTAACACGTCAATGAAATCTAGCATTTCTCCCTGTACTTGCCTTGCGCTTTTTTTTTTAACATCCTCAGCCGAGGATACGTTTGTTGATTTTAGAGAGAGATGAAGGAAGAGATAGAAAGAGAAACATTAATGAGAAAAGGAAACATAGATTGGTTGCCTCCTGTACACCCCTCGACTGGGAATCGAACCTGCAACCTTTTAGTGCATTGAGGATGCTCCAACCAGCTAAGCCATGCGTGCCTTGCTGTGACAGAGCCATGCACTCCTACAGGAGCATGACCCAGAGAGACTCCCATGTGAGTGACGGCCCTGGAGCTTGTCTGGTGCACAAATGGAATCACTAGCCGAGGCCACTCTGTACAAAGGAGCAGCTAAGCATGGGTCATTTCAGAAAAATTGGGAATCTATACTTGCCTTTCCAAAGTTTTTTTACTAAAGCATTTACTTCACTCTCATCAGCACAATATTATAAAACAAACCAAACTTTGCACTTTGCCCCTCCTGCAGTGTATTGTGGAAAACACCGTGGATGATTGCTTACCTAAAAGCTGATCTCCCCTCTTTATATTTGCAAAGAGCCCCCCCCACCCCAAAGTTTTATTCATGTATTGTACATAGCTATGTGGTTTATGAGATGCTGGATCCTCTTCTTCTCAGAGGGTGAAACTGGGTAAGGGTCTTTATTACCCTTTGCATCTTTGGTTTAGGAAAGGATATTTGGGCAATTCTGGCCCATGAGCTGCAGGGCAAGTCTTGCCAGGGACCTTGTGGAAAGGTTTCCTTGATTTATAAGAAGGAAAGGAGGGAAGAGAGTGCCTCCTTCCCTCCTTTCAGTTTTCAGACATTACTGTGACACTTTAGTTATTGGAGCGCTATGGCCATCTTGGGACCTAACTCACGCCTATGCAAGTTGAAACTCGCCTGTTTATCTCTATAGATTAGATGGCTAGAGGGAGCCCAAAGAAACCTCAGAGATCATCAACTGTAACTTTCTCATTTATTTTTGTTCAACCAGGTTCCATGTTGTTTGGCTTATTACTATTCTCCAATGGAAATTACAACTGGTGAGCCAACCGTGAGGTTTTGGAAGTAGTGATCAGCGTGGGTACAATCTGATTCTTTGGTTGGGTGCCATTTCAGAGATAGATACTTGTAATGTGATTCCTTTGATTATGTAGTTATTTCAGGAATAGTATTCTACCAGAAATAATTCACTGGAGTGGACAGCTTATTTCTATAGTATTAAAAAAAAAAAAAAAAAAACCTCAAAACAGAACTCAAGCTTATAAGATGGATGAATTTAATAGTTACAGAATTGTAAAGGTGATTAGCAATGCTTATCTTTTATATCTGAATATCATATTAATGATGTAACAATAAATGACTTCATACTTTAAGTTACTGTTAGGTATTCTATTCCTTGTGGCCAAAGGTATCCTAATGGATACAATCTAGTCAGGGAAAGATGCTTTCTCAGAGTTGCTGCAAAAATGGATGATGTGGAAGTTATCAAGATTTCATCTAGGAATCTGTTAGTGTAGGTTATAGTTCAGAAATACTCCAGCTTTGTCTCAGATCTGGGTAAATCTGAGCAATCCACATAACTGTGCTATTTCACCCTTTTTTTTCTCTCTCTCCAGATGCAGTTTCCTCCTGTGCCAGTGTCTGACAGATGTGAACAGCATCAAAGGGCTCTCTTGCCCTCTGGCTTCCCTTGGATTTAGCCATTAGGATGCACCAGCAAGGGACTGGAAGAGGGAGGTAAGTGAGATAAAAATCTCCCAGCTTCCTCCTTGGGTGATTCTATCTCTTGAAAAAAGGTCCCAGGCGTCTGTCAGTCTGCCCTTTCTGTTCTGAGTCTTCATAACTGTTCCTTTCACCTTGTTTCTACAGATCTAGGAGCCTGTAGCCCCAGGGTTCCACATTCCCTTGTGGTTTCCTGTACCCTACCCACATCTTTGTAGAGTACCATTTGTTTCCTGCTAGGCCCTGACTGATACAATGGTGTGAACAAAATCACTGCAGCTGTTGGAGCTTGGCCCAAACTGTCTGAGATGTGGGGAGATTCTGTGGAGTTATTCACAGCTTAACTAAAGGCTTTCCCCAACCATTTAAGGGAGACAGGAGACTACATAAATGCCATGTGCAAAAGTGAAACAAAGTATCATAGCTCAGAGAAACACTTTCCACCTGAGGACAAGGAATCAGAGAAGGCTACCTGGAAGAGATGGCGTTTGGGCTGAGAATGGATAAGAATTTTAAAAGACCAAGTGTGAGTCAAGCCAGGGAGGAGAGAGAGCTCAAGACGAGTTTCTGAAAAATTAGTGCTGGAAGGGACCTAAGATGGCCTTTATTCAATGTTGTCCCTCCACTTTCTTTACACTGTGTAACCTTGAGGCTGAGATGTGGCCAAGGTCAAATAGCAAGGAAGTAGCATGCTGGGACTCTAACCCAGGTCTACTGGCTGCTAGGTTTGTTCCTAATCCACCTTCTATCTGGGCTCCACTCTGCTTGACCCCACCCTGCTAGACTGTGAGACCCTGAGAGCCGGGTTTCTGTTTTCTTCCTCCTTCAACCCCTGTACCTAGCACGCTTTCTGGCATAAAGTAATCAGCAGCTACCAAATGCTAAGAAGCATCCACACCCCTGCCAGGCACTATGCAGACATTTTTTATGCACCGCATGTCATTTTCCCAACGACTTAGAAGCGTAGAATTATCTTCACTTTTCAGCTAAAAATGCTGTGGCTCAGAGGTGGTCTAATTTGCCCTAGAGCGCACAGCGGGGTGCCGGGCTCTATTTCACCTTTCCTCAAAGGGACTGCGGAGTCTTTGCCTCCATGGCCTTTCAATAACATTTGTTGAAGGGCTGAAGTAACAAGAAACACTGACTCAGTGTAAGTGATAGGCTGTAACAGGCCATCCTGGAGGCCCAGCCACCTCTGGCCGCGGACTCTGCAAGTAGTCTCAGGACCAGAGTACACCCGCTCCTTTCAGTACCCCTCCCTCAGGCTCCACCCCCGACTCCGCCCACGTGACAGCCACGCCTTCACCTCAGAGAGTTGGATCTCTCTTCCTATCTGAGTTTTCTCTTGGCTCCAGCCACGGCGGAAGGGCCTCTCGGCCCTGGCGATCTGGGGCTTATTCCACTTCCCTGGCCCTCCCTCACTCTTCAAACTTCTTTTTTCACCCTCTTTAAACTTCAGTCATCCTAGTGCCCGCCTCCTCCACTCCAACCAGCCAATCGGTGGTTCTTATTCTCGGCGAGGGTCCGCCCTCTACCCGCCAGGGGCCAATACCCCCGCGCGGGTGTCGAGGGCTGGGGCTTGTTCCCAAGCGCCCGGCCTGTGACGGCAGCGCGCCGGGCGCCGCGCGGTGGGAGTGGGCGGGGCTCTGGGTGAGGGGCGGGCTAGGGCGGGGGAAGGGACGAGGGAGGTGGAGGTTGCGGCGGGTTTGAAAGCGGCAGTTTCCTGGCAGCCTGGGCAGGCGTTGGTCTCTGAGCTCCAGCTCCACAGCAGCGGCCGGGATCGATCCAGCGAGGGGTTTACGCGTAATTTTGCGCGACCCCCACGGATTTTTCCCGTTGGGGCTCTTCCCCCTTGACCTCCCCGCCCCCCGGCCTCAGCCTTTCCCGCCGCTGGGCGCGGAGCCCGGGGGGCCAGCGGTCGCCTGTGACCCCGCCCGAAACCCCTCCGGAACCGCCTGGGGACAAATTCCCTTCTCCTTTCTGCAGTCTAACCTGGGGTTGTCCTCCCGGATCCCGGCCGACCCCGAGGAGTGCAGCCGTGAGGGGTGTCTGAGGGGCGTCTTGGGGCTTGGAGTGGCCCGGCCCCCAGCGGGCTGTGGCCGAGGGGGCGCGGGAGCGGCGAGGTCCCCCCTCGCCGGGCTGCGTGGGCCGCCCGGGGCCCCCGCTGCCCGCGCAGGGTCTCCTCCATGGTGCAGCGGGGTTCGGGATGTCGAAGACACTGAAGAAGAAGAAGCATTGGCTGAGCAAGGTGCAGGAGTGCACGGTGTCCTGGGCCGGGCCCCCGGGCGACTTGGGCGTGGAGATCCGGGGCGGCGCGGAGCGCGGCGAGTTCCCCTACCTGGGGCGGCTTCGCGAGGAGTCCGGCGGGGGCACCTGCTGCGTGGTCTCCGGCAAAGCGCCCAGCCCCGGGGATGTGCTGCTGGAGGTGAACGGGACTCCTGTCAGCGGGCTCACCAACCGGGACACCCTGGCTGTCATCCGCCACTTCCGCGAGCCCATCCGCCTCAAGACCGTGAAGCCTGGTACGCCGACACTGCCTTTCTGGCTCGAGGTTGCGGGGAGGTCCGGGTGGGCGTCCTGGGAGCGGCGGCCCCTCCCCAGGGCTTATCCGCTCCGGTCCTCTTAGACCTCTAGGGTGTGCCGGACTCCCAGGCGGCGGCGGGAGGGTGGCAGCAGCGATCCCATTTTTGCCGCCGGGAAAATTGAGCTCCCGGCTGCTCTGCGAGCAGGCACAGAGTGGTGACCGGGGGCTGGGTTGCCTACCTTTGTAGCTCCGTCTCCCACCGCGGAGTTTTCGACTCGGGAGAAAAGCTGCCCTTTTGTGTCCTCCTTGGTGGGAAAGGTCCTCATGGCTGTAGCCCTGTCTTCGGAACCGTCCTAAGCGTTTGCTGCCAGGGAAAAAGGTCTTTGCTATCGAGGCACTTGGTGCTGAGGTTACCTGCGAGGGCTTAGCTGCCTCAGTGTTTCTTGCGCGCTAGCAACACCTCAGGGCTGACAGCCTGACTCTGCCCGGGTGGTTCAGGTGTCTGGGCGCCGATTGTGGACAGTACGTGGTATGTGACCCGGTGGCGTGTGCCTGCAAGGAGCTGTCGACTAGTCTGGGTTTTGAAGCAAGAAGACGTAGGAGCCTCGCTGAGAAAAAAACCTTTAGAAAATCTTTGATTTTACAGAATTTTGTTCAAGCGGTCGGTAAAAAGGTCCCCCCACTACCCTGGTATCATTTATGCTGGTAACATCTGCTGCAAAACGCGTTACGTAGATGACATTCCTGTCAGTTTCGAAGCGTGGATCAGCCTGGGAACCATGGAATCTGATAGTGTGTAACAGCCCTTACGTATTTGTAGTTGGCAGCAGAGTGGGTCGGCTCCAGCACTGGTAGAATGTGGTCCTGTTTTCTGAGACGTTTGTAGGAGAGAGAAATACGACTACAAGGGAATTAGAAATCGGACTGTTTTTGCTGCATGGGCTGTACTGAATATACAGTGCATCAAAATATAATTGGCTGCTTAATTGTGATTTGGGCTAGAAAGATCAGTCCGTCCCTTCGCTGCAAAATGCTAGAAAATTCTGGAGAAAAATTTAACATCTCTTCCTCCCCTCCCCCACCTTGCTCAGCTGCTCCCTTTGGAAACACCTCTTTAGTCGTCCTTGGACGTTATCGCGACTGATGGTTTGTGATGCCCTGTAGAGACGTGTGTGTGGGGGTCTCTACACGGACTCACTCCGATGTCCCTGCGATCTTAAAGGGAGATCTTCCTCCATCGCGTTCATGTTAAGTTTACTGCTTTTCGGGAGGTTTTCTTTTTTTGTTGTTCATTTAAAAAACTTTGGCAGACTTAAGCGTCTTTTTCTGTGTAGTTTTGGGAATCCACAAAATTCTTCCTTAACTCAAACTTTCAGAGCCATGTGTGGAGGGTAGAGGAAAGGCTTTGGGACTAGAAAGCAGTCAGTTTCCGTCTGTAACGCGCAGAATCCTGCATATTCAGCACCTACTGGTCTAGGTGCCATTTGGTTCAGATCCTAGGAGTCGGAATAACAAGAACATGGGCGTCATTGCTTTGTTTTGATTAGTTGGGGCATAGATGAAAATATAACTTATTTTCCAAAATAGTTTAAAATTGATTGAGGAGGAAGTTCATAGACTGGGGAGACATTTTTAATTAATATTAGTAACCTTTACACCAAATTTAAAAAAATGATTCCAATTTTGAGTGTATTTAGTAATGTTGTGTTGAGAAAACACTAATCTCTTATTTTAAGTGTTTAGCCAAAATAAAGGGAATAATTTATGTTAATTGGTGTAGCACATTTTATAATCATTAACAGTAAAAAAGCAAATACTACACCTACTTAAAAGAAACTTTTTTTAATCCTCACCCTAGGATGTGTTTATTGATTTTTGGGGAGGGGAGGAGAGAGAGAGAGACACATTGATCCATTGGCCGTATGGGGGCGCCCCGCCTGGGCATGCAGCCTACAACCTTAAGGTGTGTTGCCCTGACCAGGAATCAAACACGCAAAGTGTCTCCCGGGGACCACTCCAGTGAACTGAGCCATCCGGCTGGGCATTATACCTACTTTGTAAAGATACACTCTGCTTTAATAATTTCTAAAGGATGCCACAATGTGTCATCTGAGATTAATATTCTTGTTTCTAAACAAGTTATAATTAAAAACTTTTAATCTCCTAAAACTAGTATTCTTAATTTCTTAGTAGCCTGATGTTAGGCATTATGTTAAATGGCTTTCTTAAATGCCTTTGCTTAAACATTTGTTATAAAACAACAAGGTTTTTGCAGGTTAAGGACATGACTTGAAGTATTAGAAATTAAGAACTTGGATATTCTTAGAACTTTGAGTGTGATTAAAAACCACATAAATTTTATCTCCAGAGAAAACAGAAATTCTTTACTGTTGGGATTCAGTTTGAAAAGCAGGAAAGTACAGAGTAAAGGTATTTAGAAAGAAACGTGCCCTGTCTGTTAGTTTTTTCCCTTTTATTTAAACTTTGGGAGAGAAATGGGTATTTCAATATGATAAGGTGTTGAAAAGTTAACTTACCACTCTGTCCTGTTTTGGTTAATAACTCTTTATTAACCTATATTCATAGCACATCATTTAGAAACTAGAACAATGCAAGAGTAAATTTAAATATTGTTATAAGATGTAATAATAGCAGGGAATGATCTCATATTGTCTTCTGACAAAGTCCATGCAGGAAGCTTATGCTGGGCTGTGGGGTGCGCCGGGCTGTAGGGTGCACTGGGCTGTGGGGTAGGACTCTTCCTTTCTCCTTTTCATTGGGGATGGAAGGGGAGCCCAGCCAAAGCCAGCACCATCACCCAGATGACTTAATGAAGGTTTTTTCTGGCAGTGACTTGTCTTTAGCTTTGATGTAGGGTTTTATTTTATTTTTTTCTTTCATTATAACCTGTAATGGCGATTTGCAAGTAACTCTTTAAGATATGGTTCCTAATTTGAGATTTTTCTGGAGAGAATCATGGAATTTCTTAATTGAATTCTTATTTGGTATTAATGTAGGACTTAGCCTTAGTACTTTCCTGCTCCCAGGAGAACCTTCAGTTCCATGGATGCTTGATCCAACTAGTGACCTGTTTCTTAATTACAACCCTGTTGTTTATTTCTCTACAAAGAGAAAAGTTTTCCCTTGAACTTTGTATTTACCTAATAGTAAAGGAAGTTGAACTTTGGACCACCGGTGAAATTGCTTCATCATATAGTCCTGTGACCAGAATTAGTTTCTTTGATTTTACTTCAGAGTGTATTTTTAAAACAACTTCTACCCCTTTCTTCTCGTTCAGATCTCTTTGTCATTGCTGTTTTTGTTCAGTGGGTAATTTGGGACTTGCAGTGAGTTTTGTTTAGATGGTGGTAATCTGGAGAGGGAAGGGTGAGAGAAATTGGAGTGAATTGCTAGCCTCCTAGGTTTGCAACGTGAAAGTTTTCTCACCCATGTTAAAGGAAAAGAAACTACAGATCGGGTGAAGCAGCCCTTGTTAGGAAAAATAGCATCAGACTTTCATAAACCTTAAATTTGAAACTTCCCTGCCTTCTCAACTTTTGGTAACATTTTTGGGAGGTCTCATGTTGCTCTTGGTAACTCAAGGTTCAAGTTCTGGACTCTACTCATTGACACATGCACTTCATGAGTACTGAGTTTCTGCCCTAGTGGCAGGACAAACACTTACGTTTGGCCCTTTCAATTGGCACATCATTTTTACTTTATTCAGTTTAATGCTAAAACAGATTTTTTTGGCACATTATTCTGTGTTCCTTGGGAAATATATATTGTTTTTCTTCTGAGATCCTGAGATGTACTTTATAAAACCTCGTGTTACAAGAGACCAATTTCAGTGATTTCTTCCCTCACCCCTTCCCACCCCCAACCCTGGTCCCCAATTTATGTAAATTGATGGTAAAACACATCTATAGTCTTTCAAGCCTCTCACTTGTGAAGTCGGTGCGCAATCTCAGATGAATAGTTTCATGTAGTGGCTTTACTTTATAAGGCCTAGGTGTGTTGTAAATCTGGTGGACCCCTTGTGTTTTGAGAGTGTGTTGTACTAGAATTTCACACATGTGAGCTGTGTCCCTATCACCTGTCAATTTTTTATTATGATTTGACAGAGGGGAAGTATTTTAGTATTGAAGACTTAGAACTGTGTCTCCTTTAATTAAGTGATTATTTTTGTTTCTTTTCTAAAATTCTGAGAAATAATTTCCTTGCAGTACTACATTCTGGTAGAGAGAATGAATATCCTCAATTAAAACTGTTCCTGAGGATAAGCCTCTCAGGAGCTGGAGGCTGGTGTTGTGAGGGACTTGGTGGAGGAAGAGGGACAGATTCACTGCTCCCCTTCTCCCTGAACAAATATTATTCAGAGTGTTCCCCTTTGTGCTTATTTTGCTTTAAAAAGAGAACATAGAAAGTTATATTATTATTGGCACACCGCTATTCCCTGCTCATTTAGTGGTGTGCTCACCATGTGACCTAGCACTAGTGATATAAAAATATAAAATATAAAAATGAGTCAGAAATTGTCTCTGTCTTCAAGAAGCTCACAAGTTAGTGGGAGCTTAGTGATTCATTGGTATGGAATCCCTGTAGTAAGGGTTTTGTCGTCTTCATATTCTCGTAGTTCTTAAGGTTAAAACTCTGGAGGCAAGGTTCAGTATGAATTTTGCTGGAAGCTGGGCTACTTAGTTTGTTGCCTAGTATGCTGCCCTGAAAATGGTGTGGAATTCCATCTTCGGGTTTTTGGGTTCTCGAGTCATTACAAAAAGAGGGAAATTGAATATAAACAAAATTATTTTTTGAAAAGCCCTTAAATTTAAATTACCCTTAAATATATTTGTTTTACTTATAATGTATCTTATAATATATCTCATATTTTATTTTATAGTGTCTTTGTAGATTGTGTTTGTATTGTACCATTTTTAGGATGAGCCCTACTTTTCCACCCATGCTGGAACCAATTGCTATATTTTGTGTGAACACCAGATGAAATAATTAACTTGCGTTAAAGAGATCTGTGTGTGGGGTATGTGGGTGTGTGTTTAACTCATCTCTTAATTCTGAGAAATAATTCTCATCTGGGTGTGCATAGCACGTTTATAGAAGTTATTCTTACGTCTTTCTAGGGTCCTTGCCACCCGCCCTTATTTTCTGAGTTGGCTGGTTGGGGAAGAAATTGTGAATAATTTTGAACTCAGCCTGGCTTTGAAAGATGGATATGTTTTGGTTGAATGGAGTTAAGATCAGCTCAGTGGTAGGTAAGAAGTGAAGGAGGAGAAAAACACTGGCTAAGAACCTGTAATGGTCCATCTCAGTAGTTTTATGTATGTATGAAATCTTATTTTGTATAAAAGCACAAAATCCACATTATAGAATAATTGGAAAATAGAGGGAAAATCATATTAATCATTTAAATGTGTAAGTAGTTCCATTATAAGTGTCTACTATAGGGTTTTTTTTTGTTGTTGTTGGAACTTGAAATGTTTTTTTTCCTATGAATAATATTGATAGAAGTGCTTACTGCTGATTCTGCCATCAACCTTATTCAACTCATAATACTATGAATATTTTGATTTGGCCCATGATGTAGATGAAATATTAACATTAGTACTATACTTTATGGTTAATAGCCTTTCTTGGTTTGCTTGGGAAGCCTAGCCAATTTTATGGGAAAACACAATTTGCTAGTCCAGTAAAAAGGGAGCTGAAAATGTGCCCGCTATGACCCTGCCTTCTTTTTTGTTAGAGTCACGGTTGACTGACTCCCAGGGGAAAGGGTAGCGCCGTGTACCTCTGCCCCTTAGTCCCAGCCGCTTGGTCTTGGTGCAGCTGCCATACAGTGGCTCCCAGGAGCATCCCTCGCCTTCTGCCCCTTTCAGGAATCCCAGAATGGCCAGGGGAGCACAGCCTACATTTCGAAGACCATAATTTGACTTGTGACATAATGAAATACCTGAGAAAAGACACACTGTGCTCATAGATCATAAGATACTTTGTTTTATTAACCTTATGCTAGAGATACTGTTTTAGAGCCTCAGCAAGAAATATAGAGGGTTCAACGTTTCTGCTACAACTTATATGGAGTTTAAGGTTTTTAAAACTATTATGGAATAGGAAATATAAAAAAAAAATTGGCTTCAGAGTTAATAATTCTGATCTATTCAGAGAGGCTTCCCTTCTCTTCTTGGGTTTGCAATTCGAACAGCAAGCTACAAATCAAACCTTTCAGGCATCTTAGACTCTTTGCTTTTTTTTTTTGCAGAGAACTTTAAACACAAAATTATTTTTCTTGCTTAGAGAAGCCTGTGAGAGGCTATCCTGTATCTCATTGTTGCTCTGATGGGGAATTAATTACATGTGACTGTGAAATACATGAGGACATTTAACAGAAGCAGTTTTACAAAATGAAAATACTCCAAGAAAGAAGAAAAAAGGAAGTCTTTATTAATAAATGCTTTTTTAAACTTAACCAAATAGAATTAAGCTAAATTGGCTTTTCCCCTCTAAGAAAATCTACCGTAATAGAGTAGTCCATATGATATATTACTCTTTGCATATGGTTATCCACTTCATAATAGATATCTTGAGATATGTACATAGTTTACATCTCAGCAGGAAAGGAACAACATTCCTAATTCACAAGCCAGTTTATGTATTCGTTAGGATACTGTAGCAAGTGACAGGGACTCTATAGAGATTAATGTAGGCTAAGAAGAAATGCATTGGCTTACATACATGAAAGCCTGGGCAGAAGGCAAGAACAACTAACTTCACATTCTCAATTCGTTTGATTCTCTTTTCCTCAGGGTTGGCTTCTTTCTCCGCTTGCTCTCAGTTTGGTAGGAAAAGTGACTTTGAATTCCCAAGTCATACAGAGCCCTTAAAACGTCTCACCTTTTCTCTGGAATCCAGTGACAAATCTCATGCAGGGACTTTCATTGGCCCAGTGCCCATCTCTTGGACCAATTGTGGAGAGAGGGCAGAGGGTGACATGACTGGCTAGGCCTGGTCACATGGCCACTCCTGCAGTTGGGTATGGGAAGCACAATGATAAATAACAGTACCAGAGACCCAGGAGATAAGGGAGGGGTAGGACCTCAAAAGATGGGATGCTGGGAGACAATCCTGTAGGAAATGGCCTCTTTCAAAACATTTACTTTGAAGCCAACAGCAGTACACCGTTGTTATAAAACTATCGTTTTTCTAAAATAATCCAAAACAGATACTGGCTGTAGACCAAAACCAAGACACTGATTTGCCTAAAAGATGATCATTTTTTATTCTTTTAAATCTAAAAGCTGCTTTTTATCTAAATGCTGTTTCTTAAAAACAAATTGGGATGTTAATAATACCTTAATGTACACAATTTAAAAGTATTGCTTGTAGTTTTTTTTTTTTTTTTTTTTTTTTTAATATCAAGTGAGATTCTCTAAACTCATGCTGCTTGTTCTTAGGTAGCTGAGATCCTTTGGAGGATCATTTCATTATCTTTGGCATTGAGAAAATGATCGCTCTAGGTAATGCAATTTTTAAAACTTAATACTGTATCATACAATTTTGAAAATGAAATTCTAAACTAACTGCTTTCCAAAAATTTTTTTTAAAGATTTTATTTATTTATTTTTAGAGGGAGGAAGGGAGGGAAGGGAACATTGATGTGTGAAAGGAGATAAACATCCATCAGTTGCCTATCATGTGCCCCCTACTGGGGACCTGGCCCTCAGTCCAGGCATGTGCCCTGACCAGGAATCAAACCAGCAACCCCTAGGTTCACAGACCTGGCTGAAGCCACACCAACCAGGGCAAGATGTTTTGCTTTTAAAACAATGGTCTCTTAAAAACATAACTTTGGAGACTGTGTTATTATTGTGTTACTTCTAAGGCTTGGTTCCCTAATAATACCTTTTAACCATGATCTCATGGAAGCACGCATAAAGGAGGTACTTCACTGACTCTTTCAGACACTGCTGAAGTGTATAGTGTGGTATCTGTTTAATCACCAAAAAAGTTACTTGGCAAGTGTTGTAGAATAAAATCTGACCACCTTGTTCATTTTTTTCCCCTGCCTTCCCTGCACTAGGGCAACAGAGGTACTTGGGGTGGAGGTGGAGGGTAAGGGGGAGAAATGGGTACCCTGAATATCATTGCATACTACTTTTGTATTCTAAACAATTGTACTACCGACCTTCAGCTTATGAATGGCGTACACAGTAGGAGTTTTGCAGCTGTGCCTGGGAGTCAAACCTTTAGTGAGTGTTAAATGTGGGTAGGTAATTGGTAAATACATGTGTTGTACATAAAAATGAAGAGCCATGGAATTGGATGTGATTTATCAATAAGAATCCTAGAAGGGGTTTTGTATGTTTAGTTTGTGTCCCTCTTGGGATTTCTTTAGACCATGTGTGGAAAATCACTGTGTCTGCTGCAGAAACCTGTTGTGATCCAACTTCTCCGATGGTAATTCCATTTACTGACTAATGAGGCCATGGAATCTGTTAAAATGGTAAAATCTTCCTTACCTCTGCTTACAGAACTGTATTTTAACCTACCTCTGTGTCTTTTGGCAAAACACTTTGTCAAAATATTATTAATTTTAGCTAAGGATGCTGTTCACTAAATTCAGTGTTTGATTTCAGTTGGAATGTGCATGCTAATGAGAAATTTAATTCCCTCTGAGTAGAATTAGATTTGCTAACTAAAGCCGTCTCAGATTGTGCTGCTGCTGAGTGACATGACACATCAAACTCCCTTTGGTGGCGGCGGTACGCGACAGCCTTGCTCTCAGGCTAGTAGGAACACTCTGACTTGGAGACTCGTCGTGACAATGCCGGCTGCCATTCCCTGAGCAACAGCCCTGTATCAGGGCATTGTACCCCCATCTCGTTCCGTTGATGGGGGTCTGCACGTTGGCATACATGTGTTACTTATGAAGAGATTTGCATATTGTTGCCACCATGAGTCAGGTATGGTCACCCCGTTGAGCCTGAGGAAACTGAGGCTGGCGTGGAAAGTTGAACTCACCGAAGGTCACGCAGACTTGCAAGGAGGACCGTGAACTGAAACTGCTGAGTCCTCCTCCTTCACTCTGTGGATAAAATATTATTTCATTATGTTTGACAAGTCTCTTGTCTTCCTTCCTTTTTCTCTATTCAAAGGAACCCCCCCCCCAAAAAAAAATCTGAATTGTTTGAGTGGGTGTTAAATGTGGTGAAACATTGGGCAAGTACTTAAAATAAGGTTCTATTTCTAAACAGAGTCTGTGGTGATGCAGTGATGCAGCTAAACAGCATGATAAGTTAGTTATTCCCCAGTTATTACCAATAAAACAGAGCATGAATTTTGCTCCTCTTGTAAAAAAAATATTTTCAGCAGTTGTGGGTAAAAGCCTGGTTGCTCTTAGGATAAACAGACTGGTGAAGTTGTATACCTGATGCTGGAAATGACATCTTGTTCGTATGTTTCCTGCCCACTTGCTCTGTAATTCAGTCACCAGGAAGGTGTTAGCACACTCATCTTGAGACAAGTAGCCTAGAGAACATTCTGATGACTGTAGGAATGACTAGATGTTGGAATTAGGAATTTTTCTACATATGCAGCCCCTATTCAAAACAAACTTTGCTGCAATAAAATTTCACCAAGCTGGATAGGAGAGTAACTCCTTGTGTTCAAGTAGATCTCTCTTGTTCTAGGCTTCAAGGACTGCAAAGCACAGTGGTTCTTTTGAAGAGGCAGTTAAAGCAGCTGTGGAGTACCATCAGCTCTTATTCTTTAAGTGTTTGTGCTGTTGTGTTTTCTGTTTGGGCTTAAACGCAGTCAGTCAACTGGAAGGAGGCGTAACTATTCATCCAGTACCCTTGACCTACAGATGAGTAAATGGAGCTTAGTCATGGCAGGTAGCTCTGCCTGGGACTCCCAGCAGGAAGTTGGCAGAGCAGGAACAGGAACTCAGGTTCCTTTTATTGTTTTGGTTTCAGGCCTAAGAATTTCTGTAGGAAACTAGTGAAAAAAAAAAAAAAAATCTGCGTGCAACACATCTGCCTTTTTATGAAGTCTGCACTCTTTTGGAATTTCGTAGGGCACACTGACTCATCGGTGAGGCCATCACCACGCATGTGTGTCATTAGAGGCAGGGGTGACCCAGGAATTGGAGCCTGGGAAAGGGATTTTCATCATCATATGCCACAGGTTTTCAGGGCATGTTTAGCCTTCCATAATGCTGGAGCTTATGATTTAAATGGTCAGAAAGATTTAAGATTTAAATAGTCAGAAAGTGGTTAGCTGGCACCACAGCTGAATGTTCTTGTTAGTAGTTTGAGCTTTGACAAATGGTTTCTCAATGAGAAATGTTCTTCACAATGCTGTCGGTAAAATGCTTGTGAATGGGTGGTGCCGCAGGGAGGCTGCCTTCGCTGTCCTAGCCCCTCTCTGTGGGGCTGATGCCACATGTCTGAACTGGAGCCAGCTGTGCCCCATCCCCTCAGCTCTGACCAGGGGATGCAAAAGGGGAAGATGACAGAGAGGGAGGATGCGTTTCTGGGTGGGGGCCTGCTCCCGGATGTGGTGGGTGAACCATCAAGGGCACTTTGGTTCAGGGTCCCTGAGCTTGGCTGGCCGTGGTCATGGTTGACATAATTGGCATAACCGAAGGAGGGACTGTGTTCCTGCAGGGTCCAGGACAGGTAGATGTCTCAGGTCACAGAGAGCTGGCCGAGCAGAGGAGAAGGCACTCATCTGTGAGAGGCAAACGGAAGAAAGAGCATGAGATGGCAGTTCTGGGGTGACTGTATATTCACTGGGTAAAATGAACAGGAATGGTGAGGTCTTGCCTGGTTGGGCCCTTTGTACGTCTGGAAAACAACAGTGTGACTGTAGACATGAAAAAAATCTCGCTATAATCAACCCAGCAGTGTCAGGGTTTGGTGCCGGAAGCAGAAAGGGCCATAGTGGAGGGAATCAGCAGTGCAGGGAGTTTTTGCGAGGGCTGGAGGGCAGGACTCTGGGCCAGGCCTGTGAGAATGGCTTCCGGGGCACCATGGAAAACTGGCCATGGGGGCTGCCACCCCTGCCACAGTCAGGAAAGTGGCAGTCAGGCAAGAAGATACCACAGTAGCTGTGTTCAGAGGCTGGCTGTAGTCCTTGCTGTTGCCATCGTAACTGTTGAAGTTTGAAGTTTAGTATCTGGCCACAGCTGTGACAACTTCTTGATGCCTATGAACTAGTGACTAGGTGTTGGAGTGCTGAATCTGGCACGACTGTCACTGTCCTTGGCACTGGAGTCTGGACAACGACACGTTCATGACCTTCTTTGGTAGTTGAAAGCAGCTAAAACTGCAGGCTGATGGAGCTGTGCTTCCATTCTGCCTTCCATCTTTTGTGCCCTGTATCCTAATGGTGGAATCAAACCTGCATCCTGAATGCTAGCTGTAAAGGAGTCGGGAAAAACACAGTGTTTAGTTTTCCAACTTCTGCATTTCAGGAAGGCCTACTATAAGGTGGTGGATGCTGAGTGCCCACTGAACCTTTCAGATACTCATTAGATACAGGGTTTTAAATGCAGTGTAGCCCTTTCTTGACAACTGCCATTTCTGTGAGCTTCTCTTCTTGAAATGACCTGTAGTAGGAATGGTCATGGCCGATGGATTATTAACATCTATAGTGACCTTTTGTGCAAGCTTAGCTTTTGTCTGTCCTCCCTGCTGTCTGCACTGCTGAGACATCTCTGTTCTTTATCACTTGATCTCAACCTCCCCTGCAAGCCGCAGGCCCTTCAACTGAAGCCAGCAATTCATAGGCTGGTCAGCAACCTGTGATTTCTGGAGCTTAAAAAGATGAATGGGGCCAGTCAGAATCTTTCCCAGGGATTTGACCTAAGACAAAGTGGAACGAATTTCCAATTAGGAGTCGGAGCTTGAGATGAGAGGTTTTGCAGTGATGCACTGGAGTTTGCTGTAATAGTTCATGAAACTGTTAAATTTTCAGGAATTCTGCGAGTTAGTCGTCCAACGCAGACATTTAAACAAATTAAGTTGCATAAAATTATAATTAAATGGTTATATTAAAACTAAATTATATTATGTCAATAAAATGTTACTACTGTATTATAATTAAATTGTATTAACATTGGACTAAAAACTTAATACTCGAAATTGTTTTCAGTTTTATTGAGACATAAAGTTGTAATATATTTGAAGTGTACAATATGATGATTTGCTATATGTATTCATTGTGAAAGGGTTCTTACAATTAAGTTAATTAACACATCTATCACCTCATGTATTTACCTTTTTTGGGGTGAAAACACTTAAGATTTAGTCTCAGAAAATTTAAATTATACAGTCTACAGTCATGTGTCACTTGATGACAGGGATACGATCTGAGAAACGTGTCGTCAGATGATTTGGTCATGTGAACATCACAGAGGCCCTTGTACACGCCTAAATGGTCTAGCCTCCTACACACCCAGGCCAGGTGGTGCCGTCCACTGCCCCTAGGCACCACCCCTGGACTGCATGCTCCTGAACTGAACGCTGTCGGCGATTGTAACACAACTGTGTATCCAAACATAGAAAAGGGAGGGTAAAAATGAAAGATAAAAAGTGGTGCACCTATGCAGGGCATGCACCGTGATGGAGCTCGCAGGACTGGGAACTGCTCCGGGTGAGCCGGCGAGCGAGTGGGGAGTGACCGTGAGGGCCTGGGCATTCCTGAGCAGGACGGCGGACTTGACCAGCTCTCTCCACAAGCCCTCCCCTGGTACCTCTCAGCAGGGTTGGAACCAGAACCCTGAAGCTGTCCGAGCCCCTCCCTGAACAGGCATGTGGGCTGGACTGGTTGGAAATAGAGGAAAAACTGGCTGGGTAGGGTGTGGGTCACCCTAATAGTGAGGGTCAGGAGCAGGGGAGAGGTGGCCTGGGGGTCAGTAGGAGTAAGAGCTCACGATGGAGAGAGAAAGGAGCACAGGGAATGGTTACGGCGGCGTGGTTTTGGCTGTTGTACATTGGAGCAGCGGTCAGAGTGAGGAACTCTGGTGTTCATGAAAAAGAGGGTGTTACATGTGGAGAGGTGTGTAGAATGCAAGACTCAATATTTTTACTTCGGAAATTTGGTTTTGGTTCCATCAACCTTATCTGGCACAAAGGACTTTCTCAGCCATTGCATCGGTGGAGGAAATAAAACTTACCTATGCTTCACGTCATTACAACCTGAAAATATTTCCAAAGTCCAGGGACAGGCTGGCTCCACACTACCACCGAAAGCTTTACTAACTCCTGGGACCTGTGTCCATGGACCAGGGTCTTAGGTTGTTAGCAAAGAATGTATAGTAATGCACTTCAGAGTAATGCACTCTGAAGCCCGTCTGGGTAGATCTGGGAGGGCCATAGTGCCTTGTAGGAACAGGCTCTTTGGTGCTGAAACAGGTCACTCACTGGCTGAATGATAGCATGTAATTGATACATGCACTCGGTTTCTTTCTGTCTGTCTACCCACCCATCTGTCCATCCATCCATCTAACATTGGTTTATAACATATGTTTTGGGTATGCAACATAATTCAACATCTGAATGTAGTACACTGTGCTCACCACCAAAACTAGTGTCCATCTGTCACCACACAGTTGACCCCCTTTACCCAATTCACTCTCCCTCTGCTCCCCTTTCCCCTCCGGTAACCACCAACCTGTTATCTCCGCCTCTATGAGTTTGTTCATTTTTTAATATTCCATATGAGTGAAATCATGCTAAACATCTTTTAAAGATTTTATTTATTTTTAGAGAGGGGAAAGGAGAGAGAAAGAGGGAGAGAAACAGCAAATGTGCGGTTGCCCTACACACACCCCGTACTGGGGACCTGGTCCACAATCCACGCCTGTGCCCCTACTAGGAATCGAACCGGTGACTCCTTGGCTTGCAAGCCTGTGCTCAATCCACTGAGCCACACCAGCCAGGGCTGTACCACATCTTCTTTATCCATTCATCTATCAATGGACACTTAGGTTGTTTCCATGTCTTGGCTATTGCAAATAATGCTACGGTGAACATAAGGGAGCATATGTCTTTTTGAATTATTATTTTCTTGTTCTCCAGATAAATACCAGAAGTGGATCCTGGATCATATGGTAGTTCTATTCTTAATTTTTGATGAATCGCCATACTGTTTTCATAGTGGCTGCAGTAATTTACATTCCCATCAACGGTGTACCCATCCTTGCCAACACTTGCTTCTTGTCTTTTTTGTAATAGCCATTCTAACAGATGTGAGATGATACCTCCTTGTGGTTTTTATTTGCATTCCCCAAATAATTAGTGATGTTGAGCATCTTTTCATGTGCCTGTTGGCCATCTGTACATCCTTTTGGAAAAATGTCTATTCAGATCCTCTGCCCAGTTTTAATCGGGTGGTTTGCTCCTTGTTGCTGTTGAGATGTATAAAGTCTTCATATATTTTGGATATTAACCCTTCATCGGATAGATGATTTGCAAATATCGTTTTCCGTTCAGTATGTTGCCTTTTTGTTTTGTTGGTTTCCTCTGTTGGCTGTACTCGAAATGGAGGTGCTATCAATGAGAGGAAATCTGTTGCCAGACGCCACGGCTATTGCTCCCACCAGAGGAAAAAGAATTCCTCCTGAACCGCAGATCCTTCCATTTCTTACTCCTTCATAATCGTATGGACCGCCGCTGTATATGTTGACTCAAGACATCGTTGCGTGCACGTGGCTGTAGTTAATATCAGCGGTGGTCGCCATGTTTTGCATGAGGTCATCGGGCCTCATTCATCTTGTAACTGAAGTTCATACCCTTTTCCCAACCCCCCCTCATTCCCTGACCCCCAGCCCCTGACAGTCACCATTCTGCTGTTCCTGCGAGTTTGACTTCGTGTCATTTCCTCATGTTGCGTCACTGTATTTTCCTGCTCTCGGTGCTCTTGTGTTTCTCTGCGTGTGTGGGGTCTGTGTGGTAGACACGCTGTGCAGTGGCTTTGTGCTGCCGTTCTCTCCCCAGCTCTGTCTTCACCATCAGGCCCCTGCCCGGAGTTGTTAACATTTCCAGAACACACCTCTGGCTGTCGGGGTGGGGAGCCAGAGTCAAGGTTGGATCGTCTGTGCTGAACCGAGCACAACCTGAAACGATGGGAGAAGAAACTGTGAGTAAGCAGGAAGACTGAGCCTGAGGTGAGGCTAAGTGGTGTTGATAGCAGAGCCCTGGAGGGAGGGAAGGGCCAGAGACGCTTCTTTCCAAGGCCTAGGTTCTTTCTGGAATCCTCCTCCAGCTCGAGTCTCCAAGAGATCCAGCCCTATTTTATTCCTCATCCCTGGAATTATGTGGAATTGTGAGTTTCTCTGTATTACCAACCTTAACAGAAGGCTCTGGCAGTTTATTTTGCTTCCTTCTGTTTACGTGCCTTTTTCTCGTGAAGAGGAGGCAGTCTTTTAGAAGTTTGGGTTGAGATATTCTGGGACAGAGATGGAGGTAAAGGGAGAAAGTGTGATACGGAGAATTTGCAGAGGCGACGTCCGTAGCTTGTAGTTTCAGGTCCCCACCCCTCCCCCAATCATTTTGCATTAGAATAATCCCTGTTTTAGGGGTGACTATGACAAATATACATTCACATGTATATTTCTATAAAGATACGTATATTTTAGTCTCTGATCTTTTCCGCCCACAAACATTGCCAGGCTGTCGTGGCTGCCCGTGTGGAGAGGGGCTTGCTGCTGCACAGATGCCCCAGCCTCAGGGCCAGCATCCTGGGGCGTAGCTGCTGGTGGCTTCTGTGCTCCTGTCGCTCCTGCCTGTGCCGGGAGGACCTGCTAAGGCACAGACCCTACACGAGCCCTGTCTGTGTCTGTGGTTCCCAGCCGCTGCCTCCTCAGCTGCCTTTGATCCACTGCTCGCTCTCTGCCCATCTCGCCAGCTTTGTTTTCTCTTTATGCTGAATGCTTCTCCCACGCATCTCTGCTTTCCAAAAAAAACCTGGCCTTGTGGCTGTCCCGCCAGCCAGGGCGGTGCCGCTTGACTTCTCCCGTGTGGGTCCTCCATCCTCCGGGCCAGGTGTGAACCTAGAGTGATATTCTCTTTTGTTCCGTTTGCCCTTGCTTAGACATCAGGAGGGGCTCTTTATCCCTGGAACGTGTGTATGTAGTTTTTTCTATTTCTGGACTTGGAAATATGCCAGAGGTCTGGTCTCGAGATAGATAATATTTTACTGCTTATTTGATAGCTTTGTTTTAGAGGTTCAAGCTAGGCTGCATTTAGTAAACCAAAATAGTGATTGGAAATGGAGCTTTGAAAGACCAATAGATAATCTCTTAGGATAATATCTTACTAAATGAAAGAATAAACAGTTGTTTAATTGTGGCATATGAATCCACTGTCCAGGCGTTATAATGCACATGAGAATTTCTTCGGCACTTTTAACATATTCCGGAATCTCTTATTATAAATAACAATGTGGAAATATTGCCAAAAATACTATGTGGAAATATGTATAATTTTCTCATACCCACAGTTTGCAAATTTTTCACCTCCTGTGATATTTCTCTCCATCGCCAGTACTGGTGGTGATTGAAGAAGCATCTGTAGAAATGTTTTTAAAAGCTCACAGCTCTTTGGTTATTTTCTATATTTGGGGGTCTAACTAGATGAGGGGAGATGATCAGAATTTCTTTTGTGCTTACATGGTGCCCCCTGTCTTTGGGCAGGGGTATAACCTCACTGAACTGTTGGTGGGTTTCCTGCTGGGGACCGTCACCCCTGAAGTGACAGCTGAGCTGCATTGTGGTCCTCTCATACCATGTGGCCAGGTCCCTTTCTCACCAGACTTTTTACTTCATGTGGTTGTAGTAGGAATCTTTTCCCTGGGGGAAAGAAGAATACCTCGTTTGTTCATCTAAAAAATTATGTAACTAAATAGAAACACAGGATTTAATACACATAATTTTACTTGATATATCACAGTTTAAGACTAGTTGCCTTTATTATGTTAGTAGACATAATAATAGAAGTGAAATGATAACCTCCAACCCATCTTTTGGCCAAGTAAATCTAAATAGGTTTTTAGTAAAGTTTAATGGAATTTTACATAAAACTCTAGCGAAGCACCATTTAGTTGTATGGCTTCAAACGTGGTCTGGACTCAGTGCCATCTGTGGCAGAGTCTCAGCTCTGCCACTTGTCAGCTGTGTAAACTTGGACAGATCACCTAATCCTGCCAAGCCTCAGATTCCTCATTGATAAAGTGAGGAAAATACTCCGTATTTCATAGGGTTGCTAAAATAGTGTCAGATGCAATTAGGTGGCATAGACCAAAAAAAAAAAAAAAAAAAAAAAAAAAAAAAAAAAATCATTAGTTGTTTGTAACAGGTTTAGCATATTTAGTATTTTTAGATTCCTGATCTAATCATATTTCTCATAATTCTAAAGCTGTTAATTTAACCACTGAGATAACACAGGCCTAGAGAACTGGAAGCAGCAATGAATACGGCCTTTCTTATTAAGTATCAACATTCAGAAATATCCTGCGTCTACCTTAAAGAGAAACAATACCTTGACAAGTTGAAAAGTTGGTAACTTCAGGTAACAATATAACATCTACCTAGGTATATGTTGTAGGTTGAATTGTGGGCGCCTCCCCCCCGCAAAGATATATTGAAGTCTTAACCCCATAATATTGTAGTTTGGAAATATATAACATATTAAACTGTGGATTGATATGCTGTGCGAGTAACCAAATAGTTCTTATTCTTTCATCGATTACTATGCTAGACAACAAAAGCTTATTAGTGCATAAATAAATCTCCTAAGGCTTGAGGGCTGTAATACCTAGCGTAGGTCTCCCTGCTCACGCTCCCTCCCCAGCAGTGTTGCTCCAGTTTAACTCGCACCTTAGGTGTAGCTGGTGGATGCAGGGGCTGCACAACCTTCCTTGAAAATTCTTTTAGTGGTTGCTTAAATAGTCTTGGAAAGATACATGTTATACTTTTAGCATGAAATGAGCAGGGGAGAGCTAAACCTGCTTACGAATGCTTTAGTTAAACTAGTGGAGAAAAAGGAAGCTGACTGATTTTGTTTTAAAGAACTTGATTTTTAATTTATTTTTGGTTGTTTTTTTTTTTTTAAATGAGAAAGGTGAATATTTTTCATCACAAATTAAGAATGAATGGAATCTTCAAGGTACAGTGTTAATGTTGCTTCCTGGCTTTATCTCTTCTAAATAATTCCTGGAACTTAAGTAAAAGAAAAAAAATACTACATTGTAAGTAAATGTTTACTGAAGGCAAATGAAATAGCACCACAGTCAAATATAAGAGCATGAGAATTTTTTTATTCTGTATATATTTATTGAGCATCTGCTAAGTGCTTATAGCGTGCTTGCCATCGGGGACACAGCAGTAAACAAGGCAAACAAAATCTCTTACGCAGTTAACATTCCTGTTGGGAGAGAGAAGATAAACAAGGAAACATAAATTATTGCCGTAACAGTAACGGTAGCAAAGCCTTCGGTGGCCCTTTCTACGTGTCAGGCATCGCTCTTAACCATTCTCCTTGATGTTCAGTCACACAGTGTCCCTGTGAAGTAGTATTTATCTCATTTTACGTGTGAGAAAACCAAGGCACAGAGGAGCGGAGTAACCTACCCAGGGTCACACAGTAGGAAAGCACAGAGCTGGACCCTGAGTCCAGGCAGTGTGACTTCAGGCTGCGCTCCTGAGCAACGAACTCTCCCGCTCCGAGAAGAGCAGATCAGGATGAGGAGTGTCTTGTTTAGATTGGGGGGGTGGGGGAGGGCCTCCTGGAGGAGGGGGCATGTCAGAGGCAAGTTGAGTGAGTAGAAAGGAGTCGTCTGCCACGGGAAAATTTTGAGAAAGGAAAATTCCAGCCAAAGGGAATCACAAAGCACAAAGGCCGTACTGTGGGAAGGAGTGTTATGGGACCAGAAGGGCCAGTGTGGCTGCCACCTAGTAAAAGAGGGGTTCAGAGTGACAAGGTGAGATCAAAGTATTGAGGGGCCAGTGGGGGGCTGTAAGCCAGGGTTGGGGCCTGG
Source organism: Anoura caudifer (assembly GCA_004027475.1). Classification (NCBI taxonomy): domain Eukaryota; kingdom Metazoa; phylum Chordata; class Mammalia; order Chiroptera; family Phyllostomidae; genus Anoura; species Anoura caudifer. The sequence continues at coordinate 127,973 of PVKU01000572.1, read as the reverse complement.
ATTTCATTTGTTCTTAGTGCCACTGGGAATTGTAAACTTGGAGGGTGAGTGTCTGGTGTACATTTCAAAGTCATTGTGATGGGGCAGGGGGCCAGAGTGGAAGAAGGGGGAGCCTTCTGGTTCGGGTGAAAGATGATGATTTGGGCTGGTATGGGGTGGGGGCCGTGAGGTGGGTGTATTGGAGATAGCTTTTGCAAGGGGATCTAACAGGCCTGGCCCATGGATTGCAGGTGAGGGAAGAAGAGGAATTCAGGATAACTGCTAGATTTTTGCTTTGAGCAACTTGGTGAGTGGTGGTACCATTTCCAAGTATAGGAAAGATGGGAGTTCAGGAGGATTGATCAGGTTTCTGTGGGGGAGGTGTATCTCCTCTCTAAATTATTTTTTTAACTTTTACCCTACTTGCTTTAGTATATATTAATCCATCTCTCCACTCATCAGTCTTTTCTATTTTTCATGCATTTCAAAGTAAATTCAATATACTTCCCCAAGGAAGACTTTCAGATGTTCATTTTTTCTCATCTTACAGATGAGAAAACTGAGGTTGGGAGAAAAGCGACAGACTCCAGGTCGCCATGGCTAACCATTGATGGATGTGCAATTAGCATGCCAGTCATCATTAGTCTGGGATGCTAATTCAATTCTATTTTAACTTGCAAAAAGAATCAAAGTGAATTTTGGAAACTGCACAAGATTTGCTGTCAACTGGTTTATGTGCTAAAAATCTCTCGGACCCACATTTTAAAGGCAAAGTGCTAAGGATGTAAACTACTGTTGCATTAGATTGGATTACAAAGTTAGCTCAGCATTTGGAGCTTGTTGGAACTTACAGTCTAATGGTGTGGAATTGAGAACATTTTCACATATTTGGTCCAGGAATGTAGCTTGGGATTTGTCCAAGCATTAATCCTCTTGTTGGCAAGGCCTTCTGCAATTAATTAGCCAATGTTCCTTGCATGCCTACTACGCACTAAACCTGTGCCAGGCAGAAACACAAAAGGGAATGATTCATTTCCTTTCTTTCAAGGAATTTAGCCTTTGACTTCTGTTCCAGTTTTCTAAAATCTCTCTCTCCATCTTTTGCTGTATGTTTGTTTAAAAGCTGAAGTTCAAAAAGGTAGACAAACTTACTTAATCTAGGTGAAAAAAAAAACACTTTAGCATCTGGGTAAAAATTAAATGCACATGGCCCTAAGCTGAGGGTTTTTCATTTGCTTTGTGTGAGTACCTTATTTTCTAAGGAGTGAAAAACATGTCCTTTTAGTTTCTAGTTGATGGAATTAACTAGCCAGGTTAATAGTAAGTCAGTGTCAGACTTGGATGTTAATGATTTAAGGTGGTACAAAAATATGATACATGTTTGTCTTTAAAAAGTCAAACTAACTTCTATATTGATGTATTTTTATGCTTTTTTGTAAAATAAACTCTTCACTATTTATCGACCTCTGATCATTAGAATTTGAAGGAAATTAACCGATAGGCTACTGTGTCCTTTCCTTGGCTGTGGTTTTCTCTGCTCTAACATTGAATATCCTCCAACAATTCTCTCGACAACATGCTAACTCATTTCTCATCAGTACCCAATGTGGATGCGCCATTATAGCCAAACCAAAGTACTTTCCATACTTCTTTAAATCCATGTCTAACCTTATTTCCTTCAGAGATTTTTTTCTAGTATTACTCTATTATAATTTTTATTTCTATACTTTGCATCCCCAGAGTACTGGAATCATTCTATACTTTGTCATCATATTTTATTAATTTTATAGCTCTTACTCCAGTTGTTTAGACTCCACCCAGCAGGCCATGGCGATAGAATCGCTCTATTGCCAATGCTGGGAAAAATGCTCAAATTTACATTAATCAATAAAACACTGTCTAGACTGGAAGGCAGGTCCATACTTTTGACTGAAGAGCTTCACCTTGGTGGAAAGGTTCAAAAGGAACACAGTTACTCTCCAAGATTTGACAAGGAAAAAGAGAAATGAGCAGAATATGTTAACTTGTCAGTAAGAATGAGGAAAACATGGAGGGAGAAGAAGCCAAAATTCATGATCATTTGAACTTATTTGGAATATATGTCTCAACTAAAATTTGACTTTTTAAACCTTCCCTTTTTACAAACATATAACACAAACAACAAAATGACTTTACCCAGTTGAATTAAGCAGGTTGTCTTTTTTTTTTTTTTTAACTTAAGCTTTGGAAACAAAGTTCAGTAAGGGAGAAAGGTGCTGTTGTTCCCCGTACACTAAATGCATACGTAGTTTTATAAAACCACCTGTGGGTTTTTGCTTTAACATCTCTGATGTATTCTTGTGAAATATTCTGAAATGTTTACACTTGACACAGGAAGGCTGGCTGGCGTGGTCATGACACTACGGGTTTGGTACAAGGCTTAGGTGACAGCATCATTGTCATTAGGGAGAGATCGGGCTGAGGTCTAGGCACAGGTAAGGTTATCAAGTGGCATTAGCACTTGGTAACCTCCCTTTCTCCTCCCCCACCCATCCTCACTTTGACTTCTTGCTGTTGTTTCCTGTGTCTGTGCTCAGTCTCTCCTGCCTGTCTCACCCGCCCCTCCCCCCCCCACCGTTGGCACACCCCTACTCAAAAGAACAGAATTTCAAGCAATGTTACAAGAACTTTTCCTGAAATCACCCCCTTTAAACTTATTCTGCCTATTTTAACGGACTCTGGACAGTACAAGGAAGATATCTGGGGCTCCTTGCCCGTCTTTGATGCTCACACTCCTCAGGCATTTCCACTTCTCTGGCTGGGGAGCTGCCTTTCTGCATCTGTCTTCTTACCAGATTGCTCTCTGGGACAGTGTTTTGTTGTCCGGAATAAATTAATTGAGGGAGTGCCCTGTCTTTGGAGATTCTTTGTAAGGACAGCAGTGTAAGTCAGCTTCATTTTTCCTGAGTGACAGTCCCTTTTGTGGGGTTGGCAAACCTCTCTTTGAATTACAAAGAGGTCTAGAGCCTGGATTTGGGTTTTTAGCCCTAAATTTGGAGCCCAGCCCTGCCACAATTCTGTATTCAGAAATCCCACAGGAGAAAAGGGATCAGGACACAAAAATCACTACTAGTCATTTACCACCCAGGAGCAACCATCATAATTACTTTCCTTTTTCCCTTACCATTTAAAATTATTTTTTGCTGTGATGTTCCTTGATCAAAAAATGTGAACATTTTGGCGAATCTTGATTACTCTGACATTCTATCTTTCTAGAGCTAATACTTTCTCGTCATAATAGATTATGTCAACATCTTCAGAGTTTTCTTTTTTTAGACAAACGTCAGATCTTTTAGCCAAAATGAGATTCCTTTCTCTTTTGGTTCCAAAAGTCACCCATCATTTTGGATTATTTGCTAAACTGGTAAATATACAGAAAGCCCCCAGCCCTCCCCTTAGTAATACCTGCCACGTTGATAAAGAATCGTGATGTACCGGGTTGTTAGATGGCCCAGTAAGGATGCCTGGTACCTGCTGGTGATTGGTTGTGTTCTGTCTTCTACACCTAGAATTTTGCTACTGGTACCTCCTTTGATCAACACAAGGTATGGCCCTTTTATTCTATAAGAAAACATCTCTTATTTGTATCTCTGGAACTTAACTCCTTACCTCCCAGTTTCTGCCCTCCTCTAGGATAGCCAGATGGTTCTCGTGTAGAAGCAGAAATAATCTTGGCTATAGGACCAAGCTGTTAATATTTCTATTTTAAAAAATTGAGTGTGCTAAATTTCAAGCCAGTAAGCAAATCAAAAACCAAAACCAAACCTGGGATGAACGTTACCCCTAATTTGCCAAACTGTTTAAAGACACAAACTTGACACATACAAAGCCCTGATATATAACTTTCTCAGGAACTGAATCTTATCTTTGTTGAGTGGCAGTGTTTCAATATTAAGGCCACGCTGTTTGGGCGCGTTGACCTCAATCCGGTGGAAAGCTGTAGGCTTCGCCACATCCACAGCCTCCATGCAGTCTCTACAAAATGCCTTATTTTTAAACTGCTGCTTAAATATTATGTTTTCACTAACTGCTTTTGATAGGATAATTAGGCATGTCTTGTCTGTCTTGTCAGAAGACTAATTTGTAAATAAAGCCTGGTTTTCATGTGTATTCTGGTACATTTGTGAATTATGGCCTCTGATTACTTCCCACGAAATCTCTTCTAATCTCAAGCAAGTATCTGAAAGTCATGATTTTAAGTCACAGTGATTCTTGAAAAAAATGATGAATTAAATGAACTATGAATTGGAAATTAAACAAAACTGGCTTCTTTGGAGGGAAATGATTTATTCTTTTGTTTCCTCCCTGAATCCTGAGCAAAAATTGATTTTTAAAGAATGAAGTTAAGTTTTTAATATCTATGTAAAAATAAAAATATATTTATTATTAAGTAATAATAATAAAGCAGTTCTATGAATTATTTCATTCCAAGTTAACATATGACTAAAGCAGGTTTAAAGTAAACGATGCTTATGTGTAAGACAGTGCTAGTGCTGGGTGCTTAATTAAGAGTGTCTTTCATACTTCTAATTGTCATGTGCAATTCAGTATAATTTTCTTTATGACATGACATTACTATTGTTATTACAAGTTTTATAGTATTTGTGTAAAGGTGTTATTAGACCAAATAATGAAAATCTGGATAAATCTTTGCATTTTCAGAGTAGAGCAATTTTTAAAAAAAATTGTATTTTATTGATTATGCTATTACAGTTGTCCCATTTCTCCCCCATCATTCCCCTCCACCCTGCACACCCCCTCCCACCCACATTCCCCCCTTTAGTTCATGTCCATGTGTCATAAGTTTTTAGCTTCTACATTTCCCACACTATTCTTGCCCTCCCCCTGTCTATTTTCTACCCACCGTCAATGCTACTTATTCTCTGTACTTTTTCTCCCTCTCTCCTCCTCCCACTCCCCTGTTGCAAACCCTCCATGTGATCTCCATTTTTGTGTTCCTGCTCCTGGTCTAGTTCTTTGCTTAGTTTGCTTTTGTTTTAGGTGTGGTTGTTAATATCTATGAGTTTGCTGTCTTTTTACTGTCCTATTTTTATCTTCTTTTTCTTGGATAAGTCCCTTTAACATTTCATAGAATAAGGGCTTCGTGATGAACTCCTTTAACTTGACCTTACCTGAAAAGCACTTTATCTTCCCTTCCATTCTAAATGACAGCTTCACTGGATAGAGCAATCTTGGATGTAGGTCCTTGCCTTTCATGACTTAGAATACTTCTTTCCAGCCCCTTCTTGCCTGTAAGGTCTCTTTTGAGAAATCAGCTGACAGTCTGATGGGAACTCCTTTGTAGGTTACTGTCCCCTTATGTCTTGTTGTTTCTAGAATTCTCTCCTTCATTTGAATCTTGGCTAATGTAATTATGATGTGCCTTGGTGTGTTCCTCCTCGGGTCCACCTTGTTTGGGACTCTGTGAGCTTCCTGGACTTCCTGGAAGTCTATTTCCTTTGCCAGATTGGGGAAGTTCTCCTTTATTATTTGTTCAAATAAGTTTTCCACTTGTTGCTCTTCCTCTTCCCCTCTGGTACCCCTATAATTCGGATGTTGGGATGTTGAAAGATGTCATGGAGGTTCCTAAGCCTCTCCTCATTTTTTTTTTTGAATTCTTGTTTCTTCCTTTTCTGTTTGGTTGTTTCTTTCTTCCTTCTGGTCCACTCCATTGATTTGAGTCCCAGTTTTCCTCCCATCACTATTGGTTCCCTGTGCGTTTTTCTTCATTTCACTTATGGTAGCCTTCATTTGTTCATCTAATTTGGGACCAAAATCAACCAATTCTGTGAGATTCCTAATCATCAGAGCTTTGAACTGTGCTTCTGATAGGTTGGCTACCAGTGCTATGAGCTCTGCATCTGATAGGCTGACCCACCTCCTGGTCGCTCAGATGAATTAGCTCTGGGGCCCCGGTCTGTTCTCCCTTTTGAGCCATCCTTGGGTTTTTTTGTTTGTTTGTTTTTTGGTTGCAGCTGTTAGTCTGTTACATAGTGAGGGGTGGACCCTTAGGCGTTCACCAGGGTGGGGCAGCATAGTCGCTGGGTTGTGATGCTGGATGTGGGGGTGGGGTTGGAGAGGGAACAATGGCGCTTGCTCCAGTCCCTTCAGCCTCTTTCCCCTATCAAATTGGGCCCTTGTGGTGCTGATGCCCATGTGGGTGGGCCTGCGGAGGCTCCAGGACCCTGTGGGTCTCCCCAACGAACTCTCCTGTGAGGCTGGGACTCCCCCCGGCACCTCAGCCCCACAAGTATTTTAAATGGGTGATTTTAGGCTTCACTTCCCAGCGCTGGGGCCCTGCATCGCGAAGTCTATCTTGCTGCCCGTTTTGGCCTGGTTTATCTGTGCGCGAATGTGCGTCCTCAGTCCGCCACCTTGTGTGCCTGGCTTGGCCTCTCCGCATTGGGCAGCACTGCTGCCTGCGTGCCTGGAGTGACTGCACACCAGGGACCACCACCGGCTTATTCTGCCTCGATCCGACTCCGCTGGCCACTGACTCCGCCCCTTTTACTGGTCTGGGTGAATTGTTATTGTCACACTCCTGCACAATTCAATTTTGTCTCTGCCCTGGTTGGGTTTTCTTTTTTTTTTTTTTGGTTTTATATTTTTGTTGTCCTTAATCTTGGTTGTGAGAGGAGGCACAGCGTGTCCAGCTATGCCTCCATCTTGGCCGGAAGTCCAGGGTAGAGCAATTTTTAATCCCAGCCCCTGTTTTTGGTAACTTTGTTCCAAATGCTTAGCTACTAGTCTTTTTAGGAACATAAGGTAAGTAATTACAATTCCAGTATTTTTCCTGTCAAAAGTCCGCTTAAATGTAAAAGAATTTGGGGTGTTTTTTTTAACTTATTAAAAACATTTTTGTTCACTTTATGGGGGTGACATTGGTGAATAAATTATACAGGTTTCAGGTGTACACTTCTACAACATATCATGTGTATATTGTATTGTGTGTCACCACCCCACATCAGGTCTCCTTCTGTTACTATGTCCCCCCTTTACCTTCTTCTATCCAACCCCCCCAATTTGGGGTATTTTTGAATTATTCAGGAATTGCTCTCCAGGTGGATTAAAATGAACAGAAATTAGTCAAATACTGTGGATGAATTTTACAACTACCCCTGTCGACCGTACAGGTACCTGATGAGACACTTAACGCTTTCTGATTGGTTACTTTGGGAGGTTTGTGTATACCAGCAACAGCTGAGAATGACTAATTTCTGCTTGTTTCCCAACTTCCCTGCTACTATTCAAACCCTTTCACTTGATGCTTTGACCCTTTGCGGTGGTCTTGATCTTCATTTGCCTCTGTTTTCTGTTTGACCCCTCCACCGTGACAGTCCTTTATTTCATCCCCAGAATAATTTTCCATGAGCATCACTTTTGTTACACCATTCCTCTGTTCAAAAGAATCCATCATTTCCCTTGTAGCCCACTAAAATCTTCAGTTTAGACTGAGTCTTACAAGTATGGACCCAGCATACTTTCTCTGCCTCACCTCCAAATGTCTCCTCCCTACCAATGAAATTTGTCTGTTCTTCACTCCAGAATATGCCTTGTACTCCGTTTAGGCTTTAAAACATTCAGTATGTTATCTCTTTACTCCCTTTCTCAATATCTCTTTTTCCGTAATTTAAAACCAGTTCATTTTATGCTGTCTAGATAAAGTTGTGGGTACAGGATTAGGTTATGTTATGGAGGATTTAGAAGCTAGCTAATCAGGGATGTTTGCATTTTGTTGTAAAGTCAATGAGAACCGAATGATTTTGAACTGGAGTTTATATAATTAATAAAAGAACATGTGATTAATCTGGCACTTGTGTGCAGAAGGAATGACAGGGGTAGAGATCAGGATGGAAGCCTGTAGGGGAGAGTCATGGTTCCCAGGATAGGTGGGACCGGTCCTGGGAAGAGATACCAGGAAGATACCAGGTATCAAAGGTAACAAACCTCGAGATATAGAAGTGGGTGTATGAACTGGCTTAAGGATGAATATGATTGAGATTTTAAATTTGTTAAAATGATGATAGGCTATGAACTGGGACCTCAGGCTAGATCCTGAGCATCAAGACTTTTTCTCAAATTCATGATGAAATGCATTCATTCAAATAAAAATATATATATTTATAAAGAAAGTGCATGTTTATAGCATATACATAGAGTACTGTAAATACTAAAGATGGTATTGGCCTATATGTTGTTTTTAATATAACAGTCATGATTACTGAATCACCTTTGAACAATGGCCATTGAATTTAACAATGAAATCATTTGTGATTTTTTTAAATGTCAACCTTAGTAAGATATAATTTACATGCAGTAAAATTCACCCTTTTAAGGTATATACTGCTGTTGTTTTTGATGAATGTATAAGCATATAGTCACTATCACAAACAAAAGTGAGAATATTTCTATCACCCATAAAATTCTCTAGTGCTCCTTTGTAGATGGGTGATTTTTTTGAGAAGGTACTTTTACCTTGTAATATAGTTCATTAAATAAAAATTTTGGGTTTCAACAAATCAAATTATTATAGAAGTAAATTTTTGGAGGTCTTAAATTGGGGATCATACTTACTGGTTTCTGACAGCTTAATTTGGATCCCGTATATTTAACCGACTGATTTAAGGAAGGGACTTAATAGGCATACTTTCACTTTCCTACTTTTGATTTCCTCTCCCCATTTGATTTCCTTCCTTGAATCAACCTCCTGTCCTGATCTCAGTTGGAGGCTGTGCTCTTCCCATGTGCTTTACTTTTCTCGTCCATGGTGTTTATCACACTGTTATAACCGATACTTATTTGTGTCATGTTAGTCTTAAAGCCTCACTGAGTAGTTCATTGTCACGATCATTAGTTTGTTTCTACCTCCTAGCTCAGTAACTGGTAGAGTAGGTGTTCAGTAAATAAAGTCTAAATGAGTTTTCATCGTCATCCAGACTTAGATACTTGAGAATCATTTCAGTCTTTAATTCACCTCATGAAAAATGAAAAAACCAACAACCAAGTTGTGTCAGTTCTCTCTTTATAATACTCTTTAATGTTCCCAGCCATTCATTTTCACTTTTGTATCTTTTCTCTTGTCTGGGCTTTCCCTACCTCAGATCTGGGGTTATTGAATTTCAGTTCTTCACTTTTCTCTTTTCTCTTGTAGGCTTCTCTTAGTTCCATTTTACATAAGTCATTCTCTTATCCAGAAACCTCAGTAGTTCCCTGTTGTTTATAAGAGGAAAATACAAACTTACTTGTCTGCCATTCAAGACCTTTATTTACAATTTATTTGAAAAGTTTCAGCATCTGCTATGTACGGTGCCCTGTGATGGGTGATTTGTTAGGCTCTATACCTTGTCCCCAACCCAGCTTTCCTACTCTCTTTTTCCATTTTGTATGTAAAATTCTCCACAATCTCTGTTTGCTTACTGTTTTTTAAACTTGCCTTTTGCCTTCTTGCCTTTACTTATACTATTTCACTAGTTTGATTTTTTTTTCCATTTCTTTCCGAGTTCTACTCAAGCCAACTTCTTTGCCTGCTCTGTTCCGTAGAGCACTCTCTATGTAGGTATTTATAAAATTTTATTTTTCTCCTACAGTTTATATTTAGTGTTATTTTGTATCAGTTTCAGGTGTATAGTGTAGTGGTTAGACAATCATATAGTTACAAAGTGATCCCCCAATACTTATACCGCTCACCTGGCACCGCACGCAGTTACCACAATATTGTTGACTCCATTCCTTGTGCTGCACTTCACATCCTCATGACTGTTTTGTAACTGACAATTTGTTTTTCTTAATCCCTTCGCCTTGTTCACTCAGCGCCCCCTCCCCTCTAGAGCACTCTGTCTTTGAAACTTGAACGTCTGTGCTGCTCACTGGTTGTATTACCTGTGTTATTCTTTTGTTCCTCCTTTTGTTTATAAGTATGTCATCTGCTTGTACAAGATTGAAAGCAAGTGGAAGTTGGAGACCATGTCTTATTCATACTTGAATTTCCCACTATTTTTAATGTAGGGCTTGGCCTCCGTGGTCTTCAGTAAATATATGTTTGCCTAGAATAAGTGAAGACTTGTTTGCCCTTTGTGCCTAGAAGCTCAGTGAGAAAGCATGGTAGTGCATCATTGAATACCTAATAAAATTCTGACATCTAATGACCAGTGCACTAAATTTTAGCATCCACGAATAGAGCGTGTTGGAAAACCTTTAAGATTGCAAAGTGAATTATACTATAAGCACAATGTGTATTACAGTACATTTGTACTTCTTGGCTGCATCATTTGACTGGAAGAAATTAATGTTGGCAGATAAAGCTGTTATATAACTATTCAACTATTTTGAAAAAACTGGCTTAACTAATGCTGTACTTTTGTTTAATTGATTTCTGTAATCAGTTCTATAATTTGCATGATAATTAAAAATAACTACAGAGTTTAGGGTGCACATGACAATATTAGTCATGTGCATAACATAGGGAACTTTTATCTTCCATTGCCATAGTGGTTCTATTAATTGGGGAGCCATATAACTGAGCCTCAGTTGAGAAGTCATCTATCTAGTCTATATTCTGTCCTCTTACATCCTTATAGATGGGGAGGCACTTGAGGATTCCAAAGGTTAAATTATATTATTACCACTCAGTTTGGGAGGTGAGAAGAGGAGGCCTTTTAACATTTTGAAAGATCAGAACTGTTGGGAGTTCTGAACATTTGTTTCCTTTCAACTTAATATTTGAGCAGTTACTCCAAGAATGTGCTTGGTAAGGGCAAGAGGACTAAAGGGTAGGGCTTTAGACATCATTGCTGGGGAGAAGATGTGGAGCCATTTGGGACCGGGAGAGTAGGGTACAGGGCAGGAGGAGGGAACCACATGGGGTTCTAGACAAAGGAAGATTGGGAGTATTTCAAGGGCAAGACTTGACACTGGGTCATTTGAAGAGTGGTAGAAGCAGTTCTTCAGTTTGGAAAGAGAATGAGTGTATTAGCTTCCTATTGCTGCTATAACAAATGGCCACAGATTCAGTGGCGTAAAAGAACACATTTACTGTCTTACATGTCTGGAAGCTCAGTGTCTAGGTGCGCAAGGCTGTATTTCTTTTGGAGGCTCTAGGGAAGACTCTGTTTTCTTGCCTTTTTTCAGCCTTTTAGAGACTACCTGCATTCCTGGGTGTATGGCCCCTCCTCCATCTTTAAGTGTATCACTCCTGCCTTTGCTTCCATCGTCACAGCTCCTTCTCTCTGACCCTCCTGCTTCCCTCTTACAAGGATGCTTGTGATTTCATTGGGCCAACCAGGACAATCCAGGCTAATCTGCCCATCAGAAGATGTTAATTTAATCACACCTGCAAAGTCCCATTTGCCATGGTAGATAATATTCTCATAGGTTCTGGAGATGAGGACTTAGACATCTTTGGGGGAGGGGCATTATTCAGCCTATCACGATGATCATGGGAGACTTGATAACTGTCTTCCACTATTTGAAGGACTGAGACATGGAAAGTAGAAGAAAGATTAGGCTTTTCCTGTGTGGTCCTAAGGGACAGAATTAGAACTTGTGGGTGGAAGTGACAGAGAGACAGATTTGTACCTACAGCAAGAGAACTTACTTTCTAACAGAGCTGTGGGGACAGAGTGGGCAATCTCAGAAAACGGCAGCCAGTCCAGATACGGGCAGCGTAGAGCAGAGGCTGGAAGGCGTCTCACTGGAATTGTTGCAGATGGAGTCTAAGCACTGGCTGGACGTGGACCAGCCTTGGACACCGGCTAGTGCTGACGTCGAGTGACAGTGCTGTTAGCATGTGAATGTGAAACATGACTCCTGCCTTAAAGAGTTCAACTTTGACTCCATTAGCTGCTTTACTGCTTTATTGCAACCCCTTCACCACTGCAGCAAACACAAGGTCCAAAAAGAGAAACTGAACCCAAGGGCTGTGGATTTAGGAACTCACTGCTAATTCTATTGGGCAAAAATGGTTAGAATTAAATATGTTTTCACTTATTTTAATAACTCCAATTCTTTCATTCAAGTGAAAACAAAATCAGACTTAGAAAAAAAATAGACTAGATGGCATCCCTAAAAAGTTATGTGGAAAGGAGTAAGAATTCTTTTTTTAAAATCCTCACCCCAGGATGTTTTTATTGATTTTGAGAGAGAGAAGGAGGGAAGGAAGTGTGGAGAGAGAAAGACAGACAGGCATATAGACACAGAAAGACAGACATTGATGTGAGAGAAACAGTGATCAGTTGCCTCCTGTACACACCCTGACTGGGGATCAAACCCACAACCTTTTGGTGGTGTATAGGATGACACTCCAACCAACTGAGCCACCTAACTAGGGCTGGGGATAGAATATTTAATTCTGTATTTTTCTAAATGGGATAAATTTCTGTGGAATTCATTGGGCCGATGTAAGGACTTCAGGTACGAAATAGAGTCAATTTATGCATGTTGATTATTTCAGGATTCCATTGGAAGATCTAGTCTCTTTTAGTAGCTCTCTTTCAGACGCACCCCGAAAGCTATGCTGCAGTTCGGGAAGTCTAAGTCCGACGTGTGTGCCTCTTACGCTGCAGCCAATGAAGATTGCATTGGGAGACCTGAAGAAGTTGGGGTCCCTTTAGACATCTCATTATGTATTGTGAGCCAAATCCATCTTCTTCATACATTTTCAGAGAGTGTTATAGATTAGGATTTTTTTTTTGAGAGGGCCACTACTTTTGTTTTGAGAGGCATTTTTGCTGAAACTGAGCTAAACTGAGCCTCCTTTCCAGCCAGCCTGGCACAGTGCATCCTCCTGGTATTGACCTTTATTTCCTGAGGCCATTGTGCCCCAGAGTTTGTCACTAACGGTCTTGTGACTTGACTGAGGATACACGCAAGATTCCCATGGCTTCTCTAGCTTCCTCCCTGTATTTCAAACCTGTCCCAGATGGTAAATAGGCTTAAGGAGCCTGTTAGATAAACCAAATGTTCAGCTAAAGATCTTGGGCCATTACATTTGACAGTGAAAGGCAGTCCCATCAGAGGGTCGGACCAGGGTGCAAATCATTGAATGATACAGCATTGGAAAGGGCATGGAGAAGTTGTCTGATCTAACTCCCTGCTTTAAAGAGGCAATTTACCTTTCTTTAAAAAATATTTTATTTATTTTATTTTAGAGAGAGTGGAAGGGAGGTAGAAAAACATCGATGTAAGAAACATCCATCAGTTGCCTCTCCTATGTGCCCCGACCGGGGACTGAAACCACAACCCAGGCATGTGTCCTGACTGGGAATCAAACTGGCTTTGAGGGATGACACCCACCCAACTGAGCCACACCAGTCGGGGCAGGCCTTTTAATATAACATAGAATTCTTAACTGGACTTTTTTATGTACCTGAAGCATACAGGAAGTAACCAGCCTTAAACCAGATGGGGAACTGTATCACTGTATAAGAATGGATGCCAGGCGTTGTAGTTAAGTCAGTCTCCCAGGGAACTGGCTCAGAAGTGGACACTGTCTGCAGGCAGTAAACCAAGGGTCAGGGCCATGGCTCTGTAATTACTCCTGGCCTTTTGGTTTGCCATGTATTTCTGGTCAGCTGTCTTGTTCTCTGTTACACCCTACTGTCTGTTACTACCTTGTTTTTTTTTTTTTTCTTTTCTTTTTTTAAATCTGTGTTTGCATTTGGCTTTGCTTACTGATTGTCTGATGCAGGATTTGGTGACCTGGATGCTGGATTCTGTGTGTCCTTAGAATGATACTGATTTTGGAATTTTCTTTCCTCCCACAAGTGTTAACTGACTTTACAGCTGTAGGTAAAAACAGTCCTGCCCTACTCTCTCTTCCCTGTCATATTTTCTGAATCTCATCAATGGTCCGAAATCTATTCCTTTCAAAGGTGATTTTAGTTTTGGGAAAAGCCAGAAATCGCAGGGTGCCAAATCTGGGCTGTAGGGGGTACTGAGTCACCTAAGCGATTTGATGTTTTGCCAAAAAACCTGCAGGAGATGTGATGCATGAACAGGTGTGTTGACATGATGCATGAGTGCACATGTTGTCGTGATGAAGCTGCCAATCACTAGATGCCCATAGCTGCAGCCGTATGAAGCACCTAAGTAGTTTGTGTGGAAATGTTCATACTGAACCCCAGGTTTGATGCAGATTCGTTGCTCTACTAGCTCAGTCATTTTGGATGTTGATGGCCACATAGTGCACATGCTCACTCAGCAGCGTCTGTCACCCACACTGACTAGTACAGTGAAGTTGTCATTGTTCACACATGTGCATTCCAGTCCACTCTCCTTGGCTGCCAGGTTACATCGATGTCACACGAATTGTTTTCATTTTATTAACAATGGCTGGACTTTTTCCGGACAGACCTCCATATAACAAGAAAGGATTGTAACTGTAACTAGAAACAGTTCCTACTTTACCAATAAGGCTTGGGAGTTTTGTTGGACCCCATCTTCTTCCACAATTGGTGTTGCTACACGTTTTAATTTCTTCTAACCCTAGTGGCCATAAAATGGCATATTTATGGCTTTAATGTGCTAGTCTTGATTTTTCCTGATGCTAAACTCACTTTTTGTATTAATGGCTGTTTGTGTGTATTCTTCCATGAAGAGTCTGTAGGAGGTGGGACACAGGGTGACCATTTGGCACGTTGGGGAGTAGGTTGTGACTCTGCATCCGGCTATTTCTGGGTCTGTGTATTTCATCGGAGAAGCACTCATGGTCAGCTCGGCTTCTCTGGCTGATTTTTTTTTCTAGAAGATTTTTTATTTATCTTCATTTTGGAGTGTACTCAAATCATTTAACAGAACACTATGAATTTGCTGGTACAGTTCATAACATTTGAAAGGATTAACATTTGATTTATTCTCTCTAAGTCCACAGCTATTAGGAAATACCCTAAAACTTCAGGATTTACTTTGCAGAAATGATTTCTTCCTAATGTATGCTTTTCGAAGGAATTCATAATCCTGTTACATAAGAGGCTGCAGAGCTTAAATCCCACACATTGATATTTAGTGATTTAGTGACCAGTTATACTTCAAAAAAAAAAAGTTTAAACATTTTCTAATTCTTAAAGTAATAAACACTCATGTAAGAAAATTGGGGAAACAGAAACATGTAGATGATACACTATTTAGGGAATTCAACCCATGTGGTATGTTCCTTGGTGGGCTTTTGTTTCTCTATCTTTATGTACATGGTTGAAAGTAATAGTCCCCCTTTAAAAGAACAGCTTTAACCTCTTATTATGCCCCCCAAAAGTAAATCCTAATTATTTAGAAGTTTAACCACATAGAAGTTGAGTCAAAATTTGTGGTCCGGTTTCAGTGGCTGTATATTCCTCTTCTGTCTGTGGTTTCCCTGAACATATTCTTTTTCTCTTTAAAGTTATGACCACTTTAAATCTTTGCAAGAGAGGAGCTGGGAGCACGTGCAAGTTATCAGTTTATTGCCCCTCACCTCCGAGCCCACCCTTCATCATGGTGGTTTGTGATACTGCCGCTGTGCCCCCAGACATTTCTCCTTTGCCACCTGGCATAATGTTACAGTTTCTCTGCAGAAGATGCTGGAGGAAACAGCAGGAAGGAGGAAGGGACTTTGTCTTCCTGGTTCCTGCTCGCTTTTCTGCTCCTGTTCTTTGGCACTCAGCCTGCGCCTGGGCCTGCAGTGATGTTTACCTGCCCCTGAGTTTTAGCAGCTTCCCACAGGTGGCTTTGGCAGCAAGTCCCTCTGGCACCCCCATGGACAGTTTCCTAGTGAATTTTGTTGGTACCCCAGGGGGTGTTTCCTGCTTGCCAGTCAAAACCCATTGCACTTCTGCCATCCAGAAGCCTCGGACCACACCCTCTCCAGAGTGGTTCAGATTTCAGCCTGTGGTGCGGAGAGGACTGTCCTGTGTCCTACAGGACACAGAGTATTGTGCCTGGCATCTTCCTGCTAGGTGCTGGTAGTGCACCCTGCCTCCCCGGGTCATGACTGTCAGCAGTGTCCCCAGGTATTACCAATGTTCCTTGAGGGGACAAAATCACCCCTGTTGGGAACCACAGATGCAAGTCGGACATTCTTTTCTTCCATGGTAATGTTTCCTTTTCTTGGTTTTGGGAACATTGCTTCTTTGGTATTTTTCTCCCTTTATATTATTGCCTCTTTTCACTCTGCTTTGCTGGTTCCTCTCTCCCTGGCTTCTTAATGTCCACCTCTCCCCTGAACTCCTCTGCTCAGAGAATTGTCAGCCATCTTCACTCCAATCTCTAGTTGACGGCTCACGCTTCGTAGGTCATTTATGAACTGATCTCTGCCTTACCCCACCATCTCCATTCGTAACTGTCTCATTTCATTTGATGGCAGTTCCTGTTGTCCAGCCCAAAATTTTGGTCATGCCTGACTTGCTTCTCTCAAACCTCACACGGGATCCATTAAGAAGTGCCATTGGCTCTGCCTGCACCGTGTATCCAGAGTCAAACCTTTCCCCACTGTCTCCGCTGCCATCACTGTCACTTGCTTAGTTTACTGCATGAGCCTCCAGACAGGTGCCCCAGCTTCTGCCTTCCTGTCCCCAACCCTCTGAGCATAGCACCCATAGTGACCTTTTAAAATGTCAAATCATGTACTTCCTCTCTTCAGAACTCCACGGTGCTCCTGCCTTTCACTCAGAATGAAAGCCAGAGTACCTGTTACATAGTAGGTGCTCAGCCAATATCTGTCGAATGAGTGAAGTGCTAAATTGAATATTCACGTGCGCTTTCTTCGACATCATCTTGCTGACACTTTATACTCTTGACTCCTCCTCCCTCCTTGAACTCCTTCCCCCTTCAGCCACAGTTATTCCTCTTTATCTTCCTGCTTGGTTGTCTCTTCAAGGTTCTACTTCCTGGATATCTAGTCATGTAAACCTCTGTTAAAAATCCTTGGCCCTCTTTCTCCTTTTTGTATTCTTTATCTTTCTTGATTTCAATCACACCAGACTGGTTAAACTGGCACCTCCATGTTGGTTCTTCTCAGCAGCTTCATAATATATTTATCCAAGAAGACTTCGCTTCCATTTTCATTGCTGCTGACTCTAAGCTCTGTGAAAGCAGGGGCTGGATCTTTCTGGTCAGCTACTGTGGTTCTGCCGCCAAGTGTAGTTCCTGGTACGCTGTGGCCACTCAGTGTGCATCTGGGGAGTGAATAAAGCTTGTCTGTTGCATACTGCGTCTCAGCCAGCGTCAGCTGGGTGCCTTTATATTAATACGTAGTATTTACTTTCCCCAGACCATCTTTACTATTTTCTCCCAGATATTTTAAGGCTGTTTTAAAATGAGGTAATTAAAAGGAACAGTCTTAGAAATCTTTTCTTTTTTCTTCCTACTTGCATGCTTATTAGCCTAGTCTTTATGTAACTGCTGTTTCATGTTAGTATTGTCTAAATTTTAATATTCCTTTTTTAGTTTATTCCTTTCCCTGTAAACAGCCTTGGAATTAAACTCGTCCTTATCTATTAATGTTTATAAGAATACTAGAGTTGGAGTTAATGCAAACACATTTTATCTTTTAAATTGATGACTAATTCCATCATTCAAAACTAATTAAATGCCTTTTTTCTAGACCCTTGTTTTCCTCTATTCTTTTTGTGTCTGTCTTGCCCATCCCATTGTACTGTGTTTTTAGTTCCCCCCAGGTATTATAAAGGGAAACAGTATAGAACTTAAATAAGGCTTACTTTTTAAAAAAAAGTCCACTTATTTATTATTTAACTATGTTTGCCACTGGCAGGAATACTTCCCTACTACCTGTATACATATTGAATAATACATTAGACTATATATATCTAGTTTCTCTTTCAACTCAAAGTATAGAACTAATTTTTGTCCTACTTGTATTTGGAGCGCTGTAGTTAATAGTTCAGAGGCTCAGAGGCCTGTTTGTGTATTTTTCCTGTGTGTACTGTTGTGGGTTTTTTCCTATGGTCCTGCTCCAGTATACCCCCTGAGCTCTCACTGGCAGTCATCCTGTTTGATGTGCGGACTTTTATGATCTGTGTCTTGCCTAGCGCTCCAGCCCCTTCTGGTCACTCCTCATCAGCAGCCCCAACTGTACTGAATTACGTGCAGTGCTGAAATAACTCTTGTTTTCTCTTCCCTGTGGGCCTTTGCACATGCTGTTCCCTCTGCATGGAGCGGTCTGCTCTGCCCCCTCCTTCTGTCACCCCCTGGCTAGGTCCCTTAAGCCTGTTCAGAGGTCGTTTCCTGGCATCAGTTCACAGCACCTTCGGCTCTCCTGTGCTTCCCGGCATCCTGTGTCAACCTCTAAGGTCACTCCACAGTGCTGTTTGTCACCTCACTTGCCTGTGACCTCTGTGAAGACACAAAGGGACTCCTCTCTCTCCATGCTTTGCAGAGAACTCTCAAATAGAATGGAAAGGGGAAAGCGCTTAGTGGTTTTAGATGCAGTTGAATGAATTCAGTGGCCACAATAATTTTGCAAGAAAATGTTATCTCCATTTTTATGGTTATAGAAAACTGATGTTAATTTGCCTAGGGAGGCAGTTATGAAATGGTAGAGCCAGGATTTGGACCCAGGCCTGGTTTGACACCAGCATCTCTGATTATTTTATTTCACCATGCTGCTTCTTCAATCACATTGATACAGATGTAATAATTGATTGATGGGATATAGTATAATAAAAAAACATAGACTTGGACATCAGATCTGGGTTTAAATTCTAGTTTTCTATTAACCAACTGCTGCTGGCAAGTTTCATAATCTCTAAAATCTGTTTTCCCTTTTTTAAAATGTGGCTGATAACATTACCTACTTCAGAGGTTGCTGTGAAAATTAAGTGAAATAATACATGTAGAGGTTTTTGTGCAGTGCTGGGCAGGTGATATACATTATAGATAGTAGTTGTAAGTTGATAACACTATATATAGTTACAAGCAAAGAAAGGCTAACAAAGGGTTAAGCAACAAAATAAAATAAAATAAAATGGCTGCACACAGGAAAACTCTGGAGATAGCTGGTCTTCAATGACTTAGGTTTCTTCTCTTTCTCTTTCTCATAGTCAGAGCATATCTGCAAAGTTTCAGATATCCTGTCAAAAGCTGGAGAGAGTGAGAAGGCATGGGCTACAGGAATAGCTCAGCCACTTCCTAACTGCAGTCTTGCCATCACCCAAGCTATGAGGGAGCCTGGGACAGAGCAGGCTGGGGCAGTTGTGACCAGATCAGCAGTCATTCTTCATCGAGGGATGAGCACCTCGCACCCTGCTGTGAACTTAGAGAAGTGTCTTCCCCAGTAGGCGTGGCGATGCTGCTGCTATATGATGACATGGCACTGAATGCCATCACATGGTATGCTTGTCACTTCAAGGCTCTGAAGTGGTTAGCCGTAAGCACTGTGCATTGTTTTAATCTATATCAAGTGAAGGCTGAGGGTAGATCAATTATGTCCCGATTTTATCATTATTTAGGTGCTAGCATTTTGCAGAACTTTTCATTTTCCCATCTCATTGACTTACCAATGCTTACAGAACATCGTTACAGATTCTGACTGCACCACCCCCAGCCTACACACACAACATGAAAAACCTGGACAGCAACCACCATAGACAAGAGCAGAACGTCACGACATTGCTGGCATCCCTCTGATAGTTTGGTGGCTGCAGCTTTTTTTCAAGGGAGAACTAAAGCTTCAGCTTCCAATCACCAAAGTTGGTGGTATTCTTAAAACCACTACTTGCTCCTACTGTTTCCTGTTTGGGGCATCTCCTGTCACTGGCATCAGTCCCTGTGAGGACAGTGGGATCTTCGGTAGGTCTGCCTCCTACCACTGAGCTTCCTGTTGTGTCTTACAATTACTAGGCCTCTCTCCACCTGCTCGCCACGGGGATCTTGGGCTATCGAGAGAGGAAAAGGAAACGAGCTGTGGCGCTCTCGCTGCGTTGCCACTGGTTGGGAGGGTACGTTACTCAGATGCTCATCTGGATTCTGGGATGAGTTTTGAGTGAGATGAGGGATTTTGGGGGTACATCCTCTTCCCAGTTCTCTAGTTAAATCACATTTGGGCTCCTGAGGACTGACCTGAGATCTAACTATCTTTCTATATCACAGGGAAGTATTTGATGACTTCCAAGCGACTTGAAAACAAACATTTGGAATAGACTATATCCTGAGCTGGATGGCCTGCATCTGGGTTTCACCTGTCTGTGCCTGGGTGGGAGACTGGACAAACACCCATGCAAAGGGAGAAAGCAGGAGGCGCTAAGGTCATGGATATGCGTGGAATAGTGTATTAGTCTCTCCCTAATAAAAAGTAAATTATACAGAAAAATCTGAGTCTTGTCTGCAGGCTGAAGTATGTTCCCTCCTGTGGGGCCATGATATAGTTTTTCTTTTTAGTGTTCGTATTTGAAAGCTTTGGTTATTTTTCCATTAAGTCTCCACTCAGAGAACTTGGAGATATATATGTAGAGAAAAACATTTGATTATTGCGTGACTTACCGAGTTTCCTTCTTGGGCTCAACAGTATTGTTTTACAAATCGATGTTAATGCCAGATTTTCTAGAACTTAGATTCACTGGATGGTTTTTAGTTATTCAGAAGCCACTGATAATTTAGTACTATAATAATAAACATAGCAATGATTACTAAGCTCAGCTTCCAAATATTTACAGGGAGCGCATACGCTTTACTGCAACAGTCTTTAGAAACTGTTTTGAAGTACGTGAAGAAAAGACGGAAGATAAGTTGAGAAGCAGATGTTGCATGACTACAGTGCCCAGCTGTGTACTAACAAAATGAATCTCATGCTGATTAGTTAACAATTCTTTGGCAGTCACAGACATATGTAAAGCTGTAAACACAGCATGAAGAAATAAAAAAAATTAAAAGCATTTTCTAAGATTAAAACATTGGCAGTGTCTAGCCTACCATCTGTGTTACTGAAAAGTTGAATTTGTTGTGGGTAAGTGATACCAAGGTTACTCCCCCCCACCCCCCCAAAAAAATGTTGCTTAATTCATCAAAGTCTTCATTCTTAAATATTACTATTACATGTCTTGGCACTTTCATTTAGAGAAAAAAAATGTTATTTCAGCATAAGAAAACTCCACATGGTATATGTAAATCTGAATTATTTTATATTAGCCCTTTTGTTTGTTATGAAACAGATTTTTTTTTGTTTCTGTTTTGTTTAGTCCTTTGAATTCTTTTAGGTCAAATCTATGAGTTATTAGGTTTTCTACTAAAATGCTCCTTTGTCTAATTTAGAGGTACGACCATTTGCCTACAAAATACAGGACTATTGACCCATAGTGCCATGGTCTTCTATTGGAAGCCATGGGGCTTTATCCTCCTCAAAGTCTTCCCTCTTTGGTCAAATAGATGGTGAAATCTTTTGGATGGCCTATTTAGGCTAAAGCTCACTCTTCAGTCCTTAAAATAATCTTCCGTTTCATTTTCCTTTGTAGGACCAAAAATTGAAAATTTTATACCCATAGGTTTTTTTCTATATGCTACATCAGCTCTTTACAGTTAGTTTCTTTTGGTTCAGCAGTTTACTTCCTCAGTACTTAGCTTGCAAACCACAGAGTGAGGTTTTCATAGATATATAATGAAAAACCTTAAAACTTTATAGAAATCAAGGCTAATATAACTAGTCTGAAAACAAAAGCATAATTAAGCATTAATGTGTGAATGTGATTATATTAGGCTGCCCGAAAGATAAGCTTTGGTATTCATTATTCTCATATTAATAATCTGCTATAAATTGAAACACTTCTACTTTGATTCAAGGACTAAAGATCAGAAAAGAGATTCTTTCATTAGAGTATTCAAGTTTCTTTATATATAACCTATTTTTTAACTTATAAAACCTAGGATTCTGAGGGTGTTGACATTTTACATAATCTATACTATTCTGGTTATGATGTCTATAAAAATTTTGGCTCATTGGCTGATCTTATTTTTGCCTGTATACCTTTGCTTTTCATTGGAGTCAAAAATGGTTCTGCCCAGACTTGTAGTATTGTTGCCTGCCTTGTTGAGTGTGTAGAGAGAAGCTTTGTTGGGTTAGGCACTGACCTGGCAGCAGCACCTTATGGAGCTTAGGTAGGAAGTGGACAGAGAGAGAGGGCTGCCTGCAGTCGAAGGAGGGAAGTGTGGAAAGAAAAAGGAGAGAGTGAGAGGAAAACTTAGTAGTCGTTTTTGTCATTTACAGACTTGCTACAGTGCCTTCTGGATATTCCATGAATTCATAAAGTGTCTCTGTGAACTGGGTTAGGGGGGTCTGAATAGCGGATTATAGAAAAGGAGCTTGTTGTAACTGGGCTTGCCCCTGTAATTATAACCACTTCCCAAAATGAAGATGATAATGTTAATTGAATTTCTGTAAGAACATATTTCAGGAAATACATTTAGTTGACTAAAAGCATAATTTTAAAATGGTCATTAAAGATAAATTTTCATATTTAAGGTGTACCATACCACATTATCAGTGAAAAGGCAGCACGTGGAAAGCATTTGGGTTTTCATAAAATTCTGTAGTTTATTTTTTTTATTTTTTATTTTTTAAAGATATGTATTTATTTATTTTTAGAGAGAGGGGAAGGGAGGGAGAAAGAGAGAAACATCAGTGTGTGATTGCCTCTCACGTAGCCCCAACTGGGGACCTGGCCTGCAACCCAGGCATGTGTCCTGACTGGGAATCGAACTGGCAACCCTTTGGTTCACAGCCTGCGCTCAATCCACTGAGCCACACCAGCCAGGGCAAGTAGTTTATTTTTTAAGGAAGGGTTTTAATTGTAATTATCAAAAAACCTTTATTAGAACCATTGCTACTAGATTATGTTAAATCCTCTCAGTTTTTATGCCATAATTTCAAATTTGTCATTATGTTAAGGAGGGGGGTTGGAGCAGGTTTCTTCGTGTAAGGACCCAGTTGCGTGAAGCAAATGAAGAATAGGGACAGCACTGAACTTTCTAATGAGCTCATACTGCGTATGTCAGTGGGTGGTGTGACTTTTGAGGTGTTTCTTCATCTTGTGGGCCTTAGTTTCCTCATCTAGAGAGTAAAGGGCATGAAATAATAGATGAGTTCTCAACTCTGTACTGTGGAGAGATTCACTAAATTCAGCCCAACTCCTGGAGCTTGGTATTCAAGTCCTTTCACAGCCAGAAACCTTTTGAGTTAGGTTGATTTAATTTACTTTCACAAATCTCATTGTACTATTCATCACTCCCTAGACTTGCAAGTTCTGGCTGTGGGACCCACGTTGAAGTAGTTCACTAATCTGCACCTTTACAGCTCTTCCTGTATTTCCTGTCCTTGTCAGCGGGACCACTGTTTGCCTTGTCACCCTTGTAACAGGCAGATGCTTAGTGCTTTACACACATTGTTTTCTAATTTAGTCCTCCTGACAGCCCTGTGTGTGCACTATCAGTATCTCCATTTTACAGAGGAAATGGAAACCTATAGGGATGAGGTCATGGTCCAGCAGACACATCTGGAATGAGTCAGAGCCACCCAGGGGTGTCCGACCTTTTGGTGTCTCTGGGCCACACTGGAAGAAGAGGAGTTGTCTTGGGCCATACATTAAACACACAAACACTAATGAAACTGATGAGCAAAAAAAAAAAGGATTTAGGTACATTTACAGTTTTGTGTTGGGTCGCATTCATAGCCATCCTGGGCTGTGGGTTGGATACCCCTGCACCCATGGGTGTTTTCAGAGTCTGTGCACGCCTTAATCTCTGGGTGATGCTGCTTCCTCTGTCCACAGACACCCGGTTCCTGTCCATTCTGCCTCCTCGCCGGTCCTTCCCCTGTCTTGACTGTAATTTAGATTCTTCATCATCCTGGTTAAGATGGTTGTGTTAGCCTCCCAGTTGGTCTCCCTGTGTCTAATTTTGAGTGACATGGTTCTGATCATTCAGTGGTTTCCTCTACAGGTTAAAGTAGAAGACCGTCAACATTCGTAATCCATCCCAGTTTATATTCCCTGCTCACCTCCGTCTTGTATTACATCATGAATTCCTTAAGTGGGATACACGTATCTTTGTATTCTTCACAATATTGTGGACATAACTGCTTAATGAATAGTTGTCGACTGAATGAGGGAGATCTAGGCAGGTTCTTGGCTTGGCAGTTCAGTATACTTTGCTAGAATTAATCTGTGTAGTAGGAGTAATAAGATTATTTTAGTGTGTTAATAATTCACACATTGTTATTTTAATGTAGTAATAATTCATATAGTCTTCCAGTAATACTAATTTGAGTTAATAAGGTTTTTAGCTATTACATGCCATTGTTCTGAGTTCCCATAGAATTGTCTTTTTTTCCCCAGGAAGGAATTAATAGAATTGAGACATAGCAGGAGTATACACGCTAGGTTTTGGACATTGATTGTGGTGCAGAATGAAAATTATCAGTCACTGACTCCTTGTTAGAAATTGGACTCTTCAGTCAAATTTTATCATCTTCATCTTGTCTAAATAAGTCTGTGATCAGGATCATTTATGATGTTCCAGATATACCAATGATTCATGAACCACCCTAGGGATTAGTGTAACGGGTATAATCTTGATTTTATTTTCATTTGCAATTTTTTAAAGTCTGTGTGTGTGTGTGTGTGTGTGTGTGTGTGTTGGCTGTTGTCATCTTTTAAAAAATAATTTATTGTTGACAGTATTACAGATGTCCTGTATTCCGCCCCACTTGCCCCCGCTCCACCCAGCCCTGCTGCCCCCCACCCACCACCACACTGTTGTCTGTGCCCATGGGCGTGGGTATGTGCATATATCTTCTTTGGCTAATTTCTTCCGCTGCCCCCCACCCCTGCCAACACTGAGATCTATCAGTCTGTTCCATGTATCCATCTAAAAGTTTTGGCAGAAACATTGAAATGTGGTAAAAGTGAAGCATTGCCCATTGAAACATTATTTTTCATAAAAATGTGTGTATCGTAAAAATAAGTTTCTTAGACACATTGATGGGGATATGTTTTCATGGTCAGTGAAATATTTAAAATAGGTTTCATTTAATATCTCGGTAGGTTTCACTCTCTGCACTTTGTAATCACTTACTCTTTTTTAAACGTAAGGTAGAATTCACATGCAGTAAAATTTACCCTTCCACAGTTTCTCATTTAGTGGCTTTTGGTGTATTCACAGAGTTGTGTGACTGTCACCAACCTCCAATTCCCGAAATTTCTGTCACCCCAACATGAAGTCCATACCCGTTAGCGGTCCCTCCTTTCTTCCCTCTGCCCTGCCCGTAGCAACCACTAAACTAATTTCTGTCTTTCATGGATTTGCCCATTCTGGACATTTCATATGAATTTATACAGTGAACAGCCTTTCGTGTCGGGGCTTCTTTCACTTCGCACGTTCTCACGGTCCGTCCACTTGCAGCGGGTATCGGCTCTTCATTCGTTTTCACAGCGGAGTAATACTCCTTTGCGTGGCTTACAGCGGGTTGTGTTCACCCACTCGTCACTCGATGGGCATTTGGGTGGTTTTCCACTTTGTGGCTGTGATAAACAATACTCTTGTGAACATTTGTGTACAGGTTTTTAGGTGGATATGTTTTCCGTTCTCTCTGGTACGTGCACAGCTGCAGCATTGCCGGGTAACGTGGCGACTCTGTGTTCAACCGTTTGAGCAGCGTGGGGACTGGCCTCTGGGGCAGAGGCCACAGCATGCACTGCCCCCAGCAGTGGGCGGAGTCCAGTTGCTCTCCAGCGCCTGGTGTCTACCTGCCTTTTTGATGAAAGACGTTCTGGTGGCTGAGAAATGATCTCAAAGATGAATGAGTTTCTTTGTAACGTAGTATTAAATTAGGTGAAGGTCATAATTATTCCAGTTTATAGAAAAGTAACTAAACTCTAATTTTTCTTCTGTAACTACTGTTAAATAATTGAAATCTCTTAATTACTTATACTAGCTCCACATACACAAAATTACATATTTAGCTCTTTTTAAAAAATTACACATAAGCACGTTTCATAATTGTTTCTGGTACTCCATCACCTAAGTAAATTCGAGAACTATTTTTGCATACTTAAGGCAAAGTACTTCACACTCACAGAACACTGCCTTTTCTTTCGTTGCCCCTCTTGGTTATGGAAGAACAATTCTCTGGTCAGTATATTCACATTGCTTCTAATAGGTTTAGCAGTGTAATTTAAATAGCATTTTAAGCCTTTCCTTTTAAAAATGTGCAAAGTTTGCATTTTAGTAGGAACATAAATGGAGAGCAGAAGTTTAACTGACTAAAAATGAAAACAAGCTGTATTAGGATTATATCTTGCACTGGTTTGGGTAATAGTCACTACAGTTTAAGTAGGTAGAAACTTACAAAGAATGAGAAATGATGCTTTTAATAATTTTCTTGCCAGGCTGGGTAGCTCAGTTGATTAGAACGTTGTCCCGACATGCCAAGGTTGTAGGTTTGATTCCCCCTGCCCCAATCAGGGCACACACAAGAATCAGCCAGTGGACGCATGAACAGGTGGAACAACAAATCTCTTGCTCTCTCTCTCTAATCAAGAAATAAAAATTAAAAAATTTTTTTTTCTTCAGTAGGGCCTAGTTACAACCAAGAAGCTTCTTCAAGGCAGAAGCACACCAACAAGGCTATTAGAGGTCCTTGAACAATTCTGTGCTGAAAGTCATCTGAATTTTTTATCGATTTTCTCTGTCAGCATATTCAGCTGACTTGACTCAAATATTTAACTAATTTTCTCAAATATTTCCTGAGGGGGTATCGAAGAAGAAGGATTAAGTTTTAATTCTAGAACAGTCCTTGCCTTGTGCATGGGGTAACGATCACTCTGGAAAAAAACCCTTTCTCTCCCCAAGTGTCTGCTGGGGGTCGAAGTAGCTGGGAGATCTCAGCTGGTTCTGCTGTAACATAACTTACATGGCAATCCTGGGCCTGTGAGAGCAGGTACTCTTTTACATCACGGGTAGGAGAAGTTATTTTGATTGATAGATAACCTGTGGAGGGTAGTACCTCTATGTTCTTTGCTAACCTGTTAGTTGGGATATGTCCTCCCTGAAAACTAACACCCCCACCTTGGGGTGGCTGTGACTTGGCCTGCTCCGCACAGTGGTGACATTTTTTCAGAGAGGTGACCCTGATTTCTTTGAACGCAGTGAGCTGTGGTATGGGAATCTAAATGAATTTTTAATTGTTATATTAGTTGCTTAAAAGCAAAAGAGCCCTTTGCAGTATCAGGTGGCAACAGTATATGATGCACCGGATGGACAAAACGGGTAAGAAAGGCCCATCCTAACCAATGACGAGACTGACCACACGGTGGCAGGGCCGGTGATGCGCCTCCTGAGTTCCCTCATTGAATCTTCGGTTGGGGCAGGAAGTACCGGTAGAGCCTTTGTTGATGTTGCATTATATTTGGGGGAGGGATATGTATAGGCTTCCACCCTTAAGTTAAATAATGTTAAGAACAAAAAACAAAGTAATTTAATTCTTAGAAGACTTCATAGCTGGAGCTATATTTTTCAACATTGTAATCTTTGGGAGTTATAGTTTCATTCAGAACATCCTGGAAATTCTGGATAAATTATTTGTAAATGTATATATTTTAATTGATTCGGTTAATAACAACATTCAGTTTGCTAATTTTTTAAACAGGAAAATGAAGTGTATCTGTGCAAGTAAAATTAGCCTGGCATTTGCAGTAGAGGAGACAATTTTTATTAAATTTGTTATCAGGATTTTGTCAATCTATAGAATGAGCTGATAAACTTCTGTAAAGATTATGTGTGATTTTAGGCTTCCACCTCTAAAAATGACCCCACCCTGAATGACATTGAGGGTAGACAGATGATTGACTATTTTCCTGATGTCTGGCTTTGAGTCTTTTCAGGTAGTTTTCATGTTCTAGAATTATTTTTGGCAATTTACATTTTTCTAAAAAAGAGTCAAATCAAAGTAGACTTTTAAATCTTTAAAGTTAAAGTGTACAGCCCTGGCTGGGTTGCTCAGTCGGTTAGAGCATCGTCCCGTGCCCCAGAGGCTCGGGTTCCGTCACCGGTCAGGGTGCACACCCAGGCTGTGGGTTCAGATCCCGCGTTGAGGCACCTGTGGGTGGCAACAGATCAGTGTTTCTGTTTCTCTCCCTCACTCCCCCACCGCCTTCCCTCTCTCTCTAAAATCAGTAAACATATCCTCGGGTGAAGATTAAAAAAAAAAAAGTGTACATAGTTTTAAGTAGATTTTTAAAAATCTGCACGTTTGCAATTATATCCCTCTTCATTTATGATGCTTCAGAAGGCCTGCTTTTTGATACTAAATGTTTCTGAAAGGGTCATGGTGAAGATCCCCACAGGAACCGTGTTGTATTTGAGATTTTTGAGGTGTTGTCCCTCTTAAAGAAACAGACAGCAACCGGGGAGATTTTTTGGTCCCCGTCCCCACAAGGTGGAGGTAGGCAGTGCAGTCAGTCAGTCAGGTGTATTCCCCTTGGGACTACAGCGTGAGCAGAAGATGATCCCAAATAGCAGTGTTTCCTCTGTGTAATGGGACTGTGGGTGGCTTTTATTCTCTAGTGCTTTCTTCTCTGTTTTCATATATTTTATATGAAGAAAATAAACATGCAGCAGAAGTAAGCCTGGTCTTAATTGCTGTGGTCATGTGTCTTCACATTGGTGTTTCCTCTCGGCCCACCCACCTCCCACTGCCAGTGCCCCACAGGTTAGGCAAAATGAGAATGGTTGGGTAATGGCTTTTCATGATTACTTCCTTAGCTCTCAACAGGGATTCTGAAGTATTCCATTTCGTAAGAACAGCTGGTTGTAGACATACTGAAATGACCTTTGCTCATGGATAGGAGAGATCACTGTTTTTCCTTCATGAGCAGTAGATCCCCTTTCTGCTGCAGAGAGAGGATCTTACTCACTTCTCCCAACTTCCCCTTTAAGGAAGGGGAAGGGTGAGAGTCAGGAAGGTGCGTGGAGCATAGTTTAGCACCAAGTGCCGTAAGGATCCTATCCTGGAGATCTGGAGTGCAGTTTTTAGGAGGCAAGGTAGGTATAGCCCCAAGGTATTCTGTTTGTGAATTGAGTGAAGTCATTTGGCATTCATTCATTTGGGGAGTTTTAAACAAAAGACCGTCTCATTGCAAAATTTTAATCTGAAATCTGTTCTGAAGATGGATGACCTTTCTGAAAGATCTCTCTGTAACGATTCCATTAGGACTCCAGTGTTAGCCAAGTGCTGATGTGTTAATTCTATTGGATTAGTTCCTGGGCGTAAGCACATACACAGAGAAATTTCAGTGTTCCCTGAAAATTTTATTTTTAATAAGTTGACCTCTTTTTATTTATTATTAAGGAAAGTTATGATGGAAATGTAATCCTCTGAGTTTGCACTGACAATAAAGGTGTTCCCTTTTTTTAATTTTGAAGAATACACAAAAGCCTTTTGCAGAGCCTTCAGAATGAGGACTGTCTCTTAGAAGCAACTGCTTCAATAATGTTTTACAGTGACAAAAGGAGAGTCACAAACACAGTAGTTGGCTTCTATGTATTTTTTTCTCTGCTGATTTGAGTAGGATTAAACAACCTCCCAGGTGGTCTGCTTCAGCAAAACGACACAGACCAAAAATTAAGGAGGTTAAAGTAAGGTGAGGGAGAAACAAGAAAAATAGGACAAAAGAAAAGGCAAGATCAGAAAGATTCAGTGAAGAAATTCCATTAAGGACACGAATTGTGAAAATGGCAGGAATTCTTACTTTGATTATTCATCAACAAGCAAATGAAAGTGGGACCAATGGGTAGTTGGCAGACGGCAGACGGATACATTCTTGTATGCAACAGTCAGGGCCTCATGTCGTAAATGATAAGTATGCCAGCCTAAATGTAGGTGTAAGTTACAGTGTCCCTACAGGAAAGCCACACAGCTCAGCTTTGCCTGAGTATTATCACCTGGGGCTCTCCTCTGCAGGTAGGGTGTGATTGGAACCAACAGGTGATTACTTGAAAGTGACAGTTAAGGCAGAGAATTACAAAAGTTGACATACATATTCTATCAACATTTTATTTTTAATTAAAAGTATATATCATACAGGGGTGGGCAAAAGTAGGTTAATAATAAATGATACAATAATAAATAATACAAGAATAAACTCACATACTCACAACTGTAAACCTACTTTTGCCGAGCTCCATTCATTCATTTAGCATCTTTTGATGTGACATCTAGCCATTTCCGTTGAATGTGCGTGACCGCCTGGGGACTGCTGTCATCTTTCTTGCATAAAAGACCTACAATGCTCATCTCCTGTTTTCAAGGCCAGTTCCCACAAAGTAGACCAAGAACTGAGACATTTGCAAAGCAAGCTGAGTGTGGAATCCTCCTTGATTTTTACATTTTTAAATAACAATTTCTCTTTTCTAAATTTTAGAGTTTTACCTCCCCAAAGATTCTGATGTTTTCCCAGGCCTTTCTCACCTCACATTTCACAATGTTTAATCTTGATCACAAATTGCTGTGAAAGAAATGTGAGTGAACACAAGCAGTGCTTTCACTTGGGAAAACAGGATGTGACCGCACATTGCTAGTGGAGTGGTCTGTCATTCAAGCATCCAGTTTCCTTTGGGTAACTGGGATTTTTTTAAAAAGAGGAAATGAATACAGTGAAGACCAGCCCACTTGGGGAGTTTCTGTTGTTTGATTTAGCTACTGCCTGTGTTCTTCTTTAGGGCCTTAGCTCTGATAGGCCCTTCTGGTTAAGGGTTTGACAGCAGTCTTTGGAGAGGCAAGTTGTTAAGGAGCTAAACATACACGTTAGTATGAGAGGAGACAAACACGCAGGCAGGCTGATTCCAGGGCTGTGTAGTTGGCCACTGCGTGCCTGCAGCATCCCCTGTGGGAAGTATTAGCCTGCTACCCTGTGTCCATGAACAGCAAGTGGGTAAGAAAGAAATGATGCATAGAAAAATAGTATAATAATTTTGACTCCCTCTCTGTAACGAACAGAGTGCACCTTCTTACAGATACCTCTGGAAGAATTACCAAAACCGATCTTCTGCAGCAGTGGGTTAATAACAGAAATTATGCAAACTACTTATACACGCAAAATCCAAATAGAACTATGAATTAATAACATTAAGAACCAATTTGGCTGCTAATTATTATTTGGGAGGAATATTTTGCTTGTTGGAGATGAGGTACCAGAGTCTTCTTTCTTGTGGGGCCAGCTCGGGCCAGTCTGGACCCTGACTCCGTTCCCAAAGATGAGGAAGGGTGACTACCTTTCACCCAGGGGTGGTAACACAGCCTAGGCTCCAGGTCAGACTAACCAGTATGCCCAGCCCACGCACTTTTGTTTCACTGGGTAGTCACACGACTATGAGCCAGTTACCTAACCTTTCTTGTCTCAGTTACGTCCTTATAAAACAGGGATTAGTGTCTGTTACACAGGAGATTCTGGGAGGATTCAGCAGCCTGGTATGGGGGAGGGGAAAACTTTAACCTCCTCTGTGCTTTTGGCTGGTCTAATAGTTAAATCAATGTGAGACAGATTAGCTGGAGAAAATAACTGAATTTAACTACATCCATACACGTGGGAACCCCACCTACATGAGGAGTTGAGGACAGTAACTTCAGCTGAGGTATACATGGCATTCTGGGTAAGGTGCCTTGGGGTTTCAGAGGGTGGAAGGTCATCTCAGGGTCATGAGAAGAGCAGATGTTCAGTACTTCGATGTTCGCCCTGCCCTCTGATGGATGGGTCATAAAAAGTTAGTTCTGGTGGTAGCTTTTATTATGAGAAAGGCCCTTAATTTATGTTCTTTAGGGGAGAGGTGAAAGTGTCTTTGATTCCTGCAGGGTCTCAGCGCCTTCATTTCAAAATAATCCAAATGCCAAAGTGGCATATTTTGGGGAGGCCTGTTCTGACCCCCTATACTGGTATATAGCAACTGCTCAATAAATGTTAGCTCCTGACATCCTCATCGATGAAAAAGAAAAATGATGAGGTGGTTGTTGAAAATGTGCTCTGAGAGATGTCCCTGAGTTACTCAGTATTGGTGGTTAAGTACAGAAATAAAGGAGGAGGAGAACCAGGGAAGGCATAAGTGAGAACTAATATGTGGTCCAGCATAGCTCTCATAGTTCTGGGTCCTGCCTCTTGTTATTAAAAGCTAAATACTGGGTCAAAGTAGAAATAAAGACTAAGCTAAAAAGTAAAATAAAAATGACACAAAGTTTATAAGTTAAATAGGACAAAGGACATCAAACATTTTTTCTAGCCTTATTGAGGTATGATTGACATAAAAGTTGTACCTGTTTCTGGCCTCCAACGTGGTATGCTGATACATGGGTGCATTGTGGAAGGATTCCCACGAATCAAGCTAATGAACATGGCCATCACCCCACAGGATTCTCATCTTGTGCATGTGTGGTGAGAACAGTTAAGATTTATTCTCTTAGCACATTTCACGTTGGCGGTTAGTCTCCATGCTAGACATTACATCTCTAGAACTCAATTCATCCTGCGTAACTGAAACTTTACATCCTTCTCCTTCGCGCCTGTGTCAACCAAATGCTGTCCTTTTTCACATAGGTGCCTGTGCACATCCTGTGTGTTTTGCCTGCAGTGCTGTTAGCCTTGCTTTGAAAAGTTAATATCCATTTATCTTTATGGTTTCAACTCAAAACTTCACATCCATGGGGACACCGTTTCTTAATCTTGACAGACTAAGTTTGGGTCCCTATGCCGTATGTTCTCATAGCTCCCTGTACCCTTTCTTCATGCTTAACGCTATTCACAGTCCTTTCCCATTGTTTGTATTTCTTTTCCCCCAACTACACTGCCCTCTCTTTGAGGATGGCACTGATGGCCCTTTCGGACACCATTGAACGCCACTGCCTAGCGAATGGGTTGCTGCTCAATAGACACTTGCTGAATGAATCAATGTCTGCATAGTCAAATAACTCTTTCCATTTCTTCTTTAATTATGAGAATTACAAACCTATTCTCCCAAACAAAAGAAAACCAAAATTGAATGGTTTTATGCACAAATTCTTCTAAACTTTCTAAGAAATAATTTTCTATATTAAACTGTCTTATAGTATACCTGTGTATATATGTACATATATATGTGTACTTTTATGTATATATAAAGCTATACATATATACATATATGTATATATAGGTATACACAGTATACTTGTGTGTGTGTGTGTATAAAGCTATCCAGTTCATTTTGTCCCAGTATCAAATTTGACAAAATATCAAAAAGTAATATTATAGACCTACTTCAGTCATGGCAAAGCCAATATAAAATTCAAGCAAATCAACTTCAACAGGATATTAAAAGAACAATGTTATATAATCAGATAGAATTTATTCTTTCAATAAAAAAAATGTGAGGGTGTGAAGTCAAATACGAAAAACTACTTGATTATCTTAACTGATGCCAGAAAAGTTTGATAAAACTCAATATTCATTTTTATTGAGTCTTTAATAGGACGAAGACTACTTTAGTTAAAGAATTTCTGTCCAAACCAATAGGCAATAACGTGCTGTATGATGAAATGCTAGAGACATTTCTGTGAAAATAGAATAAAACAGAGGCTCACTAAAACCAACATTATTAACCTTTTTTATTGTTGTTGCCCAGTTCTAGACAATGCAGTAGAACTCAGGAAAACACTACTTACTGTTTATTAGTTCATTCTCAAAGAAGTTATGAAGAAGATAAATGGCTAAGTGAAGAGGTACCTATGAGAAAAAAAAAAGATACATATGGTGAGATCTGGAAGGGTCCCATGCAGGAGCCCCTGTCCCTGTGGAGTTAGGGGGCACCACTCTCCTGGCACATAGATGTCCACACCAACCTGGAAGCCCTCCAAGCCCTGTCATTAGGGTTCGTTTGGTTGGTTGGTTGGTGTTTGATGGAAGGTCCATTATGAAAGCATGATGACTTGAATCATTGGCCCTTTGAACTCATTCTCTAGGCCTTTGAGGACTGGGTGGAGTTGAAAGTCCCAGGCCTCTAGTCACAGGGTTGCCAGCCCCCACTCTGTAGCTGAGGAGAGGCTCAGAACAGTTGTGTCCTTTACCTAAATTCAGGTATACTTGGAAGGGACTCATTCTGAGTGACAGGAGATAATCCCCTCCTCCAGGAAACTTCAAGCATTTTATGAGCTCTGTTCCAGGAACCCAGGAATCTGGAGAAAGACCAAGACCAAATATAAATATAAATATGTGTGTGTGTGTGTGTGTGTGTTTACATACGTATGCATATATATAAACACACACACACAGCAGGGCTCTTCGGAAAGGCAGTAATGCTGGGCAATGGTAGGCAGCAGGAAAAGAGGAAGACCAAATATGAGATGGACAGACTCCATAAAAGGAGCTGAAGGCCTGAGTCTGCGGGAGCTGAACAGGGCTGTTGGGGACAAGACACTGTGGATGTCACTCATTCATAGGATCACCTTGCGGTAGAACCTGCTTGGTAGCATCTAACACACATACCTTTAGGAGTTTTTTTTGTTCGTTTGTTTGTTTGTAAAGGAAGTAGGTAGACTGAATGAATGATCCCTAAAATTCCTTTTTGTTTTTAAAGTCGGTTACCCTTTTAACCTGAACCCTTATGGTATTGGGTTGCTGAGAAACTCTCCTTTTGTTTAGTGCTTTCATTCCTTTCAATCCTTGCTCTTCCTCAGAAACCACTGTAGCTCTGAAACCCACTTTGGCAAGGAAGAGGTTAATATTAGGAGAAGGGTGACAATTCAGGGGACCAGAGTGCACCCAAGCAGCTGCTTTGGGAGAGCAAAAAGCAGTTTCAAATGACTAAGAATGACCAGAATGTAATCTGAGTAGGAATCTGGACATACTTTTCTTTTGTTCACTAATTGAGGAATTTAATGGGGGTTGTGCCCCAGAAATCGGTTTCAAATTATTAATGTGAGCCAGGGGAGAGAGTAGAACTTGATAGGCTACATTTTATAGATAGCAGTGGTTTTGTCCTGTAGGCAGATGCATTTAAAATTTTAAAAAGGCATTAAAAAGAAAGATGCAGAAGACATAGCTCTTATTCCATTGGACTGTATCTTAAAAAGAAAAAATATGCTCGAAAGAAAATTCTTTTACTGAAAGCATTCGTTTTCATTATCTAAAAGGCAGTTTTTTTATGGTTTTAAATTTCAAGTTAGTATGGATAGTTGGGTTACAGATATTACATGTTTTACCTGTGCTTCCTTTTGAGGATGCTAGCTAGTTTTATACATATATACTTATATCCAAATTGTACTAATTTGTGGAAGCTTAAAATGCTGGTATCATCGATGGGTTTTGATTAATGTACCACTTTTTATGAATATGTTTCATAGGATTATTGTTTTACATTGCTTTTCCATCAAGGGCTCAAAAGAAGAGATCTCTTGAATATTTTCATTGCACTAATATAGTTTCATTGAAATGCCTATTTGACCTATAGAGATTAAACGTATGAATACCGACAGTCTTGTTGAGCCGGAGACTGCATGGCCGTATGGATTGATACACACATTTCTGCTTCTTATCCAGTAAGGAGTATTGAGTAGGTGGGAGTGGAGGTCATGCCCCGACACCTGTACTCATCTCGTCCTCAGCAAGAAGTTTGTGGTCACTTTCACAGACTCTTTTTTGTTGTTTAAATGGCCACTATGTATTGACTACCCAGCAAGTGTCTACAGGGCCCTGTTTTAGGGAATGGGGTAGTTAGTGAACAAGATCATTTCTTCCCTTAAGCAGATTGCAGATGAGGGTAGATCAATAATAAACACTCACATAAATAATATCATTTGAATCATCAGTAAGATAATAGCAGTAAATGTGGAGAAAAAATAGGTATCGATTGATGGTGAAGGCCTAGGTAGTGGCGAGAGCTATTTAGCCAGAGTCAGGGAAGTCCTCGCTGAAGAGGTGATGTTTGAGACCCGAAGGGTGATGCGGAGGAAACCGTGAAAGGACCTGCTGTAAAAGCATTTCTGTAGAAAGCACCACAAGGGGACAGTAACTTGGTATGTTCAGGACGGAAAGGAGGCCAGTGTGGCTGAAGAACAGCGAGCCAAGCGGGGAGAGTCACAGAGAGAAGGTTGGAGAAGCAGCCAGGGCCTAGGCCACACAGAGACTGGTAGTCCACAGGAAGGAGTTGGGGTTTTCAGCAATGTGATGGGAGCACTTTAGGGAGATTTTCGGAGTGAGATGTTTATAATCTGTGTGGCAGACAGGCAAGAGGAAAGCACAAATGGAAGCAGGAAGACCGGGCAGAACACCGTTGTGGTCTAAGGGGAAGGTGGCGGTGGCTTAGATTAGGACTATTTTGGTGGCAAAGCCAGTAGAACTTGACAGGTAGCTTGGAAAGGTATGAGAAGAAGAGTTGAGGATGACCCTAGTGGAAAACTTGGCAGAAACTCAAGCATTGTCCCCGTCCTAGGGCAATTTAAAGGGCATGGGTTCGAAGTACTGCGCACCTGTGTTGCCTGAGTCACTGACAGCTCAGCGAACACGCCCTGTTTCCGTCACTGTTGAATTTTGATTGCTCGGCCCAAGGCTCTTGACTAAGAGCCTGATGTGAGGACTTTTATATACTGAAATCAAATATGTGGATTTTTTAAAATAATGACTTAAACTAGCTAGGTTTTGTTTACTTGTTTTTGTTATTTTTATGAATGACAGATTCCAGATCTGCTGTGCTACTTTAAATGTAGCCTCAAAATAAGGCCAAACATTAAAATGAAAACAACGGAAAACTAAAACAATACTGACATTTATGTTGGAAAGACTCTTCATGGTTTTTTGTTAGTACTTTAATTTTTCTACTTTTTCTTAGGCTTTAATTCTTACAAAGTACCTCTTGGACCATATTGTCTGCAGGCAGATGCTCCATTTACTTCAAGATGCAGAACAATTGGAGGCTGTATAACTGCCACGTGACTGGAAACAGTACTGAGTACACAGGCTTAGAAAATCACGGGGGCCTAAATCTCTTTAAAACCCTTCTGCCAGGCCCCCACAAAGATGAATAGTTAATAGAACAAGCTCCTCATGTGGCTTGAGAATTCAAGGACATAGTTAGTTTGTAGACTTCCAAAGAATATGGAAGTCTACATTTTGTTTTGGTTTAGCTTTTGAATTTACTTTACCATTCTTTTAATGCTACCTTATTATGGATATTAGAACTTTTAATTTTGTAAGTCTATGAAGGCAAGATAGACATAGCAGGACTAGCCCTGATTAAGATCATCCTCTTTTATGCAACATCATTAACTCAACAAGCAGATAAACGGAATAGCCACTTAGGGCTAAAGTGTGTGTTTGTTACTGGGGATATAAAGTCTGTGATCTCTAGGAGCTTACAGACTAACAGAAGGGACAAGGGTATAAGCAAATGTTAAAAAATGACCTATAATACTGCGTTGTAGAAAATACGAAACATGACAGAGAGCTGAGCTGACTGCCTCGTTAAATCAAAGCTGTATTACGACTCCACAAGTCAGAACAGCTGAGATCACTGGACCCACTGTGACTCATAGAGGTCTTTGTCTTTGGCAAATGGCTGTGCCATACTACGACATGCCTAGGTTTTCATTAATATTCTAGGTAAACCTGACCAGTGGTTTTGAGGCTTTTAGTGGTTAAAATGATTTGTCAACTTTTAATTTTATTTGTTTACCCTTTACCTAATACTCATTTTAGCCTCATAATCTGACAAGGATTATACCTTAGTTTGCTTTTTTTTTTTCACTTGCTAATGCTTTTAAGATTTTTAAATATTGCAACTTTAATATTGAATAATACAGATTTTCAGAACTATAGTATACTCTAATTGATTATTCAATTTAAAATTTGCTGGAATTTGTCTTTTCCAAGGTA
This sequence comes from Anoura caudifer, assembly GCA_004027475.1. Classification (NCBI taxonomy): domain Eukaryota; kingdom Metazoa; phylum Chordata; class Mammalia; order Chiroptera; family Phyllostomidae; genus Anoura; species Anoura caudifer. Next base: position 90,096 of record PVKU01000572.1, on the reverse strand, counting down.
AGGTTTCTGATCAACGTAAATAGGATTATCCTGTCTTCCTTCCCGGAAAGGTTGCATGTTTTTGAGTTTGAGGTTTGAGTTAGGAATTGTGCGTGACAATGGATGGGTGGTTAAACGCTTGCCATAGCTCACTGCTGGTGAAGTCTTTACTTGTGTTTGCTAAGTGTGACTGTCAGCACTGAGTAAATATATCAGCAAGCAAATTACTCCCCAACTAGGAGTAAGGTCTGCAAAGTCTCAGAATTTCACAGAATGAGCAAACCTCTGCCTTGATTGAATATAAGCATTGATAGTGTTTCTTGTATATTTTGCTAGCATTTTGTTTATTTTATATTTATTGACCTGTTACTTTCTTACTGTTATAATTCTACTGGGGTAGTTTTTCCTTATTTTTAAAGCACCTTGAACCAATTTTCAGTTGTTTATATTTTCAAAATGTTTAAATGTTTAGTGTTCATAGTTTTCTACATTTTTGTTCAGTCTTAGAATAGTAATGATTGCCAATGAAAAGCTGATCCTTAATAAGCAAGCAAATTTTCAGGCTGGACATACTTTTAAAAAATTTAATTTCATCTAGGCCAGATTACCCTTCAAGATATGTGATCTATTGCCTGAGGCTTCTTAGATCTCTTATAAAATGCATTATATTGCCTGACCCAAATATTATATTATCTAGGTAAAATAATGTGATTAGAGCTTAATTGATTGAACCAGATTAAAGAAAACAGTGCTAAATTTTAATTTTCTTAATACTGTAACTATCTTTTTCAATGTTCAGCATGGTTAATTTCTATAATTTGCAATTATCCCAGATACTATCTAATTTTTATGCCCCAGAATTCCTTAAAATAGCTCTTGAGTAATATTTTAACTGTGTAGTGATTTTCTTCCTGTATACAATATAGCTATATATTCAAATATATGCATATGTTTTTTATGTACCTCCTACTTTACCATGGCTTTAAGGCCAGAAGTTCTGTTTTCCTTATCTTTGTATTTTTAATACTTGGCATAAAGTAGATATTCTTTGGAGGGAAATGAGGAGAGAAATGAATAATTTTTAGGAGCTAAGAACATCACAGGTAAATGACTAAGTTTGATGACCATTCTTTTATATAATTGCTTAGTTTGGTTATTTCAACAGGAATATGAAAAATATGTATGGCTCAGAATGAAATTAGTAGAAACCTCTAGAAAATAGAGTGGTATGTATGGTCTAGAGAAGTCCTACGGAGCTCATCACTGGAAATGAGCAAGCAGAGGTTAGATTGTTCTTTGACAGTGTGTTGAAGCAGAGAGTGTCTGTGGTAGATAGGAGGTGGAAGGTGACATCTAATATCTTTATCTTCAAATTTTTGTGGAAAGTCTATTACTTTAATAATTAGAATGTCAATATTTTGCAGCATAGTAACTAGAGAGTCAAAAGAACCAGGTGTAAAAAATATGTGGGTTGGTTCTTAACAAAGTACAATTTAAGGAAGATTTCTCATACTTTATGTGGAAAGGAGGAAGAAACTTTGACATACAAGTAGAAATGATCCTCTAAAGAATGTTCTTAATTAAACAGGAAATCTAAAAACTGGACGTGGGGAAAAAATGACTTAGGACTATATAAAAGTTAAAATGCATATTGTAAAATAGAACATAAACAAAAGTAATAGTCCACAGAAAATTTGGAAAATAAAATATTTGCAAAGAAGATATCAGATGAAAGTGTTTGTGTCTATAACATGCAGGAAGCTCTTACGCTTTGATAAGAAAGCAAACAACCAAATAGGAAAATGGGCAAGGGAGATGAATAGGCAATTTTAGAAGAGCGAATTCTGATGGTCAATAATATGTCAAAAAATGATCAGACTTATTTGAAGTCCATGAAATGCAAATTACAAAACACCAAGCTATCACTTTATATCCATATCACTGGCAAAAATTAAAATGACCAAAAACATTTGTTGCTTGGGATGGGGATGTGGGAAGTTATTTGAATACATTGCTGATGAAAATATGAGTTGTTATTGCTTTTTTTGGGAGGCACTCTAGCAATATCTATTCAAATTGAAAATGTGCACATCCTGTGCCCTAGTAATTCCACTTGAGGGACTATTTATCCCTAAGAAATAAAAACACTGGTAGGTACAAGGATCCTTATTTCAGCACTGTTTATAGTATCAAAAATTGCAAACTGAACAATTCCTATTAGTAGTGGAATGGGTCAGTAAATTATAGTGTACCACAATGTAGAACATTGTTCTCACCATGAGAAATAGCATTACACGAGCTAACTTAGAGGCACTTTCTGTGTGGTGGTGTTGAATGAGGAAAGAAGGATGTACAGAAGTATGTGCGAATTCATGCTGTTCTTTTGTGGACCAGTGACCAAAAGACCTGTGTGTGGGTTTATGTATGAGTGTATTCGCCTGCACAGTTGTATATTCATAGGATGGTATTAGCACATAGCAACCTTGAAGAATGCATACTAGAGGGTTAACATGTTTTCGGCAGAGTGATGATAAGGCAGCAGAATTAGGAAGAAGAAAGAGGGCCATGCATTACCAGGTGATAAGATGTGAGAATGGAACTTACATAGGAAGTCAAGACTCCAGATCTACATTGGGAGTCCACACTATAGAGGTCATACCAGATGCCAACGGAAATCATGGCTGACCTCTCGGAAATGGCGGATATTTTTGCAGTATGTTTTTACCAGTATCCCCTGCACCTTAGTAAGAGCTCAGCAATGGGTTTTATAGTATTTTCTGCTTCAGTCAGCTTATATGAAAACATAAAGATGTTTGTACAGAGCTTTTATGTATTCAACAAATATTTATTGAGCACCTGCTAGTGTCAGGAATTGCTATAGGCCCTGCAGTGGCAGGTAAGACACAAGGTCCCTGTCATAATAAACACATGTATGATGTTAAAGCATGCAGGTGCTGTGAAGAAAATAAAGCATTTAGAGGGGACAAAAGAGACAGGGCAGGGGAGGGGAGGATAGGTGACTATATTAGATGGTCAGGAAAGGTTTTCTTTGAGGAGGACTGTTTAACAAAAGATCTCAGTGTAGTGAAGCTACTGGCCAAGTGGATGTACCAGAGAAGAGCATTTCAGTCAGACAGAGGAAAGCCCTGAGGCCACAATTGGTTTGACTTATTCTAGAAACCAGAAGACCAGAGAGACACGGCAGCGAGAATGAGAGGGAAAGCATGAATAGGGGAGTTTGGCCATATTCACTTACATAAAGAAATTGGATTTTAACCTGGTTGTGGTGGGAAGTGATTGGAGGACGGTGAGCTTTGGAGTCTGAGCTCATCTGCAACAGCAGAGCTCACTCTGGTTGCCATGGGGACACTGACTCTGGGACCTAGGGGAGAAGCAATGGAGACTGGCACTGGTGTGGACAAGAGATGACGGTGTCTCTGAGCAAGACAGTAACAGGGCGGTGGAAAAGGGGTCAGATGTCAGACATATTTTGAAGGTAGAGGATACAGAACTTCAAAGTATAAAGTCTAATATGTTTTAAGTCTACTTTGGAATTACATAGAACAAATACTTTAGAATTTGAATATACTTTAGTACCCTCAGCCGAAAGAGTGTAAGAGGACCCTTTAGTGTGTGGAGTATTAAAAAGCAAAGCAGATAAAGAGGGATAGTTATGAAAACTTTTCTTTTTTGTAAATCTCAGAGCAGTCACAAGTGCCTGTCAAACTTCAAAGTCTTTTTTGATAATGGTTCTAGATGATTCCAGTGTTTTGCTTTTCATATATATACTTTCAGAACTTGCTTTTGCCTTCAATATTGTTGTGCTAGAATGCTGGTAAGATTGAGGTAATAGATCCATTTATAATTTACCTCGAGCAAGGCATTGATCTCAGTGTGGGGGTGTGTGTGTGGGGGGGATGTGGGAGGGTGGTGTTGGGCTGAGCCACCCCAGGGTGTGCCTCAGTGGTATGCAGATTGCTTTGAGCTGCAGGCGATGTTAGCTTCAGGCTCAAGAGAAACTTCTGTCCTCCCCCAACCCTTAACTTCCTAGCAGAATTCGAATTAAAGGTTTAGCCCAAAAGCAGTTGTCAGAGATAACTTCTTTGGAACTACCCATAGGGGAGGGCAAACTTCTGTTTAACACAGGTCTGCTCTTCTTATCACCCTGTGAAGCCCCCAAGGCACCTCACCTCATCCCTGCTCAGGACGGCTTCCATACCTCAGCCCTCTCCACCTCTGAACCCCTGCTGCGTGCCCAGTCTCATCGTCCTGAGTGCTGGGTTCCTGGGCACACGGTGTTACATTTTCTCCTGTCAGTCTGCTTCCTGTGGGTTTGATTATTCGGCCAGCCGAAAGAACGAGAGGAGGGAAGGGGAATTTTTCACTCTTCCTATAGTGCTTTTCATATATTAAATCCTTTCATTCCCAAACAACCCTGAAAGGTAGCTACTATTATTGCTCCCGTTTTACTTGTGAGGGAACATCTAGCATATGGGCACTTTAAGGGGCATCAGATAAACTCGGCACCTGCGCCTTTTCATCATGGCATGTTGTATTTTATGCTGTTCTCACTGATGTTTTTATTCTTATATTTTACATGGTGTTGCAAAACTGTAAGATTTGAGGAGCTAGGTGATGTCTTATAATTATGGCAACTGTAAAATTTCCCTTTTTCTATTATTCTTCCAACTGTGACTGTGCTGTTGATTTTTTTCCCTCAAACTACCCAAATGTCTTAAAAGTTACTGTGTTTTTTTTTTTTTTTTTAAGAAACAGCATCTCTCAGATGACATTGCACATACAGAAGTTACGTAAAAATCTTTCAACAGATAATGCCTTGATTTTTGAGGTACAAAATAAAATCCCCATCTTGCTTCATTAGTACTTAGCACACAGCAGATGTTTAGTAAATATTAACTGAATGGTTGAAGGAGAGACCAGTTTCTCTTTGGAATATGGTATAATTTTTTATCTCCCAAAGAAAGACAAGTTTATGCTGTCAGCCGGGAAGACATAACTACTGACTGCCCCAGTTTAGCCACCACGGTGGAAAGAGAGATACTCCTGCCCAGTGTTTACCTGTCAGCCTCATTGAAGAACTCTGGCCCTTTAAGGGGATAACAGGAAAAGGTGAGATATTGTGACTGGCCACGCCTAGGTCAAGTTTGCTTTAAGGGCCATGCAAGCGGGGTCTGGAAGGAAAGGTATAGGAAGCTTGAGCAAATGAAAATAAGTGTCATTGGCCACCACAAAGGTTAATTAGAATTTAAATTTCTAAGCAAGTCTTCTCTTGCTTAACCCCAGCTAATGTATGAAAAAGTGCAAATTAACAAAAAAAAAAAAGAAAAAAAAAGAAACGTGGTATGTAAACATGGAAAATGTATACATACTAATATTTGTGTTAAAGGGACAAAGGGAGACAGACTCTGAAGTGACTGAGAGATGGAAATCCTAAGGAGGAGACCTCTCTTTCCATTTTTCCATGTAGGGGTCTTACTCTGGTCAGAGGGCAGGAATGCAGGCTGCGATTGCAGACGTTGTTAGGACCCTGCAGTGCTGAATTATTCCCCTGTTCTCCTCCCAGACTCAAAGGTCATTGCTGCGGTAAATAAATGTGTAAATAAATGTGCTTTGAAGCTCTCCCAACTCACCTTGTTAGCTGAACCTGCTTAGGGGCAGTTATCACAGTTGCCAGTCAGCCAAGCTTGTTTCTGATAACCGTGCCGGGGGGTGAGAGAGAGAAAAGAAGTAGCTGGAGAACACTTGGGGACTGTGAGCGCTGATATGCTTGCCTCCCACCCCCTTTATCGCTGGGGAGCACCTGAGTTTTCCCCCTTGTCCCTGTAAATGGACGGATGTTGCGTTCTGCCCAGTGCAGGGAGGGTTCTCCAGTGGCAGAGTGGAGTCAGCAACGGGAAGCATCTAAGCGTCATTGATCTGTGTTCCTACATCATTCCTCGCCACTGTGAAAATGATTGATGTTTAGGGGAAAAAAAACAAACATTCGGGAGCCTTGGATGTTGCCGTTGCTGTTTCAAAACAGGAAAACAATAGTGCCTAAATAATGTGGAAAAAATATTTTTCTTGATTTTTTTTTCCTCCTAAGACTGAGTAGGAGGAAATTACACAGAATGAGTAAATTATGGTATTATCTATCAACAATTCCATTCTCATTCCGGCAACCCTGACATTAAACACGGGGGCCTCTGTGAGGACTTTGCTATTACGTTTGTATATTTGCCACAACTCTTTGATAGAAGTGTGTGTGTGTTCTTAAATTATTATTTTGAGACCTAGACATTTTTTCCAACCCCAAACAACAAAGTCATATACACACAGGCATTTAAAAAAACCCTATTATTTACCAATCCCGCTATTTGTCAGACCTAAAAAGAGCGATTTTGTGGTTCTTTTTGCCTTCTTATTATGAAATTAGGATCAAGTTTCAATTTAAGTCATTGCTAATGAATGCTATGCAGTTTTCTTTTCATGTAAATTATGTCATTGTTACCAGTTTTTGTGGTGTGAGAATGAGCATGCCACCATAAAAATAATCCTTAAAGGTTGCCTAGGAATAGTGTTTTCTGTATCACTGTTTATCAGCTATGGTCCCTATTTTTGCTCAACAGATAAAAAAAATGCAAGTATTAGGCTTTCCTTTTAAACCAAGTATCTGTAAGTCATAATCTCCTGCATACTGTTGGCATTGTAACTGCTTCTCAGGTAACAGAAACTTAGTAAGTGTTTGATAAGATGTTTCTAAGCATGGTACAGAAGAACAGTAAGCTACTAGGATAAACAGATGTAAAGTAAACTCAGTCCTAGGTCTTGACGAACTGGTTTCTTTTCCACTGGGGACAGTATTCATTACCCCTGTGACATTTCGAGTGTGTGAATGAGCACGTGATCCAGGTCCCCAAGTATCTGTGATGGCTTTTCAGTGTTATTCTTGAATCTATCCTTGCTGCTGATAACTTCATCTTTCACTAAGTCTAAAAATAAACTTTAATTGGGCTCTCTTCCTGAAGTTTCTCCATCCTTTGTTTCTCTTTCACATTGTTGCCAGACTATCTACAGGCAGCTTCTCTCTCGGTCACATCGCATTCCTGCTTCCGTATGTCCAACATCTTAAATTGCATAGTGGAAAACTCTTAAGCTCTAGCATGACATGTAAGTCCCCCCACATTCTGGCCTCAGCCTAACATCCTGGGTTCGTAATCTGCCCTGTGATCCTCCCCCAACCACCAAACGATGAAGCCACGTTGCTCTGCGTGTTTGTGGTTTCCAAACTTGCCTTCGTGATTCCATCTTTGCCCGGAGAGTCATCCTCTTAGTTTGCTGCTCCTTTGATTTCTCTGGACTCTGAATCCTTATAGTGCATGTCCAGATCTCTGGTGTAGCATTAATACCTTACGTTACAGTGAACTGTTTGTTTTTCCCACTAGATTCGGGACTCTTCAGAGGTGTAGTCTAGCCATTATTTTTGTAAATTCGTTCACCCTTCTGTGCATTGTGGTGCCTGACGTGTGGTAGGTGGTTCATACACCTTTGGGTGTTAAATTGGGGACAGATACAGAGTTTAAATACGTCTTCCCCAAAAGGATTTTTTCAACTGTAAAAATGTGTAAGGAATAGAATATTCTGCTAATTTAGTTGTAGGTGTTGGGAAGTATCCTTAAAGCACGATTTATAAAACCTTACTGAAATTGACCTAATAATACTTAAAACAGAGTTAACTAAATATGGCAGAGGAGTGATTACATGCAAACACAAGCTAGGAAAGAATGAAGGGTAGTCATTTTCTCATCATGTAAGCATAAAAAAATTTTAAATTACATGTAATATAGTATTAGTTTTAGGTGTACAGCATAGTGGTTAGACAATTATGTCATTTGCAGTGTTCCCCCCAATATTTCCGGTACCCCCTGGCACCATACATACTTACAGTATTACTGACTGTATTCCTATGCTGTACTGAACCTCCGCACCACTGTTTTGTAACTCCTGATCACACCTCTCAGTCCCTTCACCGTTTTTATCCAGGCTTCCGACTCTCCTCCCCTCTGGCAACCACCAGTCTGTTCTCTGTCTCGGTGAGTCAGTTTCTGATTTGTTCGTTCATTTATATTGTTTTATAGATTCCACAAAAACGTAGCATTGTATGGTATTAGTCTTTGACTATTTCACTGAGCACAATACCCTCTAGGTCCATCCATGCTGTCCTAAAGGGTGAGATTCAATTCTTTTTACGACCGAGTAGTATTCCATGGTGGAAGTGTACCTCCGCTGCTTCATCCACTCGTCTGTTGAGGGGCAGCTGGGTTGCTTCTGTGTCCTGGCTGTTGTATATAATGCTGCAGCGCACACAGCGGTGTGTATATTCTTTTGAATTAGCGCTTGGGTTTCTTATACCCAGGAGTGGGATCACTGGGTCATAAGACAGTTCCATTTTTAATTTTTTGAGGATACTCCACACTGTTCTCCACAGTGGCCGCCCTAGCCTGCATTCCCACCAACAGTGCACGAAGGTTCCCTTCTCTCCACATCCTCAACAGCACTTGTTGTTTATGTATTTATTAATGATGGCCATTCTGACAGGTGTGAGGTGCTATCTCACTGTGGTTTTCATTTGCATCTCTCTGATGATTAGTGGTGTTGAGCATCTTTCCGTCTGTCTGTTGGCCATCTGTGTGTCCTCTTTGGAGAAGTGTCTCTTCAGGTCCTTAGCCCATTTTGTAATCAGATTGATTGTTTTTGTGGTGTTGAGTCATATGGGTTCTTTATAAATTTTGGATATTAACCCCTCATTAGATATGTCAATGGATTGTCTTTTCATTTTGTTGTTTCCCTTTGCTGTAAAAAAAAAACAAAAAAAAACAAAACCTTTTTAGTTTGATGTAGTCCCATTTGTTTTTTTCTTTTGTTTCCCTTGCCCAAGGAGATAGAATAGAAAAAATATTACTAAGAGAAATGTTCAAGATTTTACTGCCTTTGTTTTCTCCTAGGAGTTTTACATCTTCAAATCTTAAATTGAAGTTTTTCACCCATTTTGAGCTTATTCTTGTATGCGGTGTAAGAACGTGGTCTAGTTTTATATCGTGCATGTACCTGTCCAACCTTCCCGACACCACTTATTGAATAGACTGTCTTTACCCTGTTGTATGTTTTTGCCTCCTTTGTCAAACAATTGACCCTATAGGTATGGGTTTATTTCGGGCTTGTCATTCTGTTCCATTGAGCTGGACATCTGTTTTGATGCCAGTGCCTTGCTCAAACTGTTATATCTGCGTTTGTGCTTGTTCGAGCTATTTGCATGTGTTGTTCGTTGCTTGAATAGGAGAGTGGTTGGTTCAGAGGACCGAATGTTGGTTACTTGGAAGCTTGTCAGTTGAAGCAGCTGGATTGAGCGTGTCCGTGCTTTGAGGGGAAAAAAGAATGGGTTTTGCTTTTTGTCATCTGGTTTGTCGTTTCCCTTTTTTTTATCAGCAACAAATGAGTTTCAAATTTAAACACAAGTGTGACTGAACTTGGGTATTTGCTATGCAAATGTTGGAGTTGTGTACTTTTCATTTTTATGTTACTAGGTGATTAGTTGGAGGATTTTGATTCATGAAATGGCAGGTGTCTTTTCTGCCTCCACTGAGCAATTACAGGTTGATTACATTTTTATATTCTATCTGAACAAAGATAGGCCCATCACTGCATAAAAAAATTGGCATATCACTACCTTAAGTGATTGCATTCATCAGGCAAATATTTATCCTAATACCCCTCACACACCTCCCACATAAAAAGACCAAAACATCTTTACTTAAGTAAAATCAAATTAAATTGAATGTCGCAAATAGTGTTGAAGGAACAAAGGAAACCACCCTGCAGCCTCATGGGTATATATGAATATTGTTGAGCTAGCTCTAAGGGACAGCTTCATCCCATTGTCATGGACGTGAGGACCTGTCCTCAGCATCTCTCACAGGGCCTACTAGTGAGTGGATGGCTGAGAATTTACGTTATGTTAATAGCCAAGGTGGTTCTACCATTCCCACTTACTAACTTCCTCAGTTTTTGCTAAAATATAAGGAGGTTTCCTTATTTGAAGTCAATTTAGGTTAGCTTTATTTGTTTGTTGATTTGCTCAAAATGTTTCTTTTTAGTTTTAGGCCTCTAAAATTCAGTGGTAGAATTGATCATTGTATCAGGTAGTAACAGGAAGTGGAGTGAAAATAATTTTGTAGAAAGAGTCTCGTGTCAACTTTCTAGGCATCCTTGGGCAGATTTGTCATCTTGTTTGTCTGTGTGCCTCAGGTTTTTTTGTACAGCACAATTAAAGGATTGAACCAGAAATTTGAAAGATTTCTTACTGGGTAGTTTTAAGTGCCTCAATAGTTTTATAAAATTATAGTAAGAAAGGATGTTTAATGAACATCCTTTGATTATCCTTTGATTAACATCCTTTGATCCCTGATTTGGGCTATAACTTAAGTGATCTCGACTGAATCGAATTAATTGAGGAAAAAGTCACCTTTTAGGAGCGTCGCTGTCAGAGGGCAGCACATTGGAGCTGTGAAATGATCCTAGTGAAGGATAAACTACTTCTCACACGTTAGTTAGAATTAATTACAAGAATGCAAGAATATTTAATTACTTGAAGTGTATTGGGGGAGTTGAGGCGAATGGGAAAAGCATGGGTTTTAAAATTACAGTAGCACCATTATAAATCATTATCTCCTTTACACCCTGCAAACCCCCTCACATAAATGTAAGAGAGGCTGGCATTCCTGGCTTATATTCCCTGACTGCGTGTTGCTGGGAGATCAGTTTAAAAACTAAAATAAAATATTTCCTTTTTAGTCTTCTTTATATTTCTTTAAATTTGGAGGTCATTTGGTACTTTAAGGGGGAAAGGACAGTAACTTTAATTGAAAAATACTTAAATGTCAAAAAATCCCACATTTAAAATCAATACAATAATTATTCTTAGGGTAAAAATGATTCATATGGATTTGTGGGACTGAGGGATCACCATAAAGTAAAAAGCATTTTCCTGCATGTCAAGCATTAGATTCTAAATCCAAGTTGTACTTTACAGGGTCTTAAGCACAGTAATCTTCTATTCCAAGAATGAAAACACTTAAAAATGAAATGTTAAGATCTCTCTTTATTTGGTTTTGATCATAAACTGCAGGACTTGAAGAGAGCATAATTAACTCTATTACTGGAGCAAACACTTGGAGATCTAAACATTTTTGCATGTTCAATTTGAAAATTAAAGAGAGAAGTTCTTTCTACAAAGTCATCCACAGCGTTCCCTGTGTTCTTTTTATTCTGTCTCAAAAAATTGTTGGTTACATTTGTCAGGAAGAGGAATGAAAAAATGCTTTGGGGTCATAATGTTTAAGATTTTAAAAGCCAGTTCTTTTCATTCTGCCCTCTTCAGAGTGGTTTGCTGAATGGCAATGCAAAGCATCATACTCCTGTAGCTTCCTGAAAACCGCAGGTCCCAGGCCCAAACATAGACCTTACCTCCCGGTTATGAATGAGGGCAGGAATGGTGCTACAGTGCAAAACCTGAAGACCACGTAAGAGGAATTTTTGTACTGCAATATATTCTGTCATCTAGTGTTCTGGGTCAGCACCCTAACTGCTAACCTTTGCCTGCTCTTTTTAAACATATATTATGCATCTTGACAAGTAAATCTGGTATAGGTAGAGTAGAGCTTTTCAGCTAGATGATGATTTTGGTGTCTGCATAAAAGGTTCTCTTCTGAGGAACTTCCCAGTGGTAGAAGGAAAGTAGGAGGAGAAAACCCTTTGTTCAATAAAAATGGCAAAGAAAAAACTATTGTGATCTCATTGCAACAGATTCCCAGAGGCCACTGAGGTCTGTCATTTTGCTGTGATGTTTGACTGATGGGAGTGATGTCTGAGACTGTTCTGTTTTTGTGCCATGACGTTCATTGTGATGGAATCCAACCTGCAGGGCGGTAGGAGTGTGGCTTGATGTGTACAGTTTTGATGAAGAAGAATAAAAAAAGGAAGACTAGGAAATCAATTTTACTCTTTTGTCTTAAATGTTAAAATTAAGAACTTCATTATATAAAGAAGCCGTTACCTTTCACAACTTAAATTGTTTATCTATGAGCTGACAGTTTTTTGAATGCATTCTCTGTGCCAGTCAGCATGCTACACAAACCTTTTACCTGCTTATCTCACTATCTCACTTAACCCTTAAAATAGCCCAATGGGAGCCCTGGCTGGTGTGGCTCAGTGGATTGAGTGTGCCTGCCTTTGAACCAAAAAGTTCCTGGTTTGATTCTCAGTCAGGGCTCATGCCTTGGTTGCAGGCCAGGTCCCCAATAGTGGGTGTGTGAGAGGCAACCACACATTGATTGCTTCTCTTCCACTCTTTCTCCCTTCCACTCTCAAAAAAAAAAAAAAAAAAAATTAAAAAATAGCCCTGTGGAATAGATATTATCTTTACTTACAGATAAGGCAAATGAAGGACCAGACATAAGTAAACCACTCACCTAGCTACTGAACAAATGACAGGCAGGACTCAAAGTCAGGTTTGTCTGATTCCTCCCAGTATCTCTGCTGTGGATGTTGGACCCGAAAGGGATATCTGGTCCTTCTGACACCGTCTGAACCCTTCAACAGTTCCTCACAGTCTGCAAGGACTCTCCTCACTACCTCTCAAGTCGACCCCTCTTATGTGCCCCCAAATCAGCCTTGCTGGCTTCTGTCATTACGCTCCTAGTGCAAGGAGCCTGTCTTTCTGTCCCCAGTAACGGTTTGTTCACGTTGATGGCATAAGCGGATGAATGACATGTTAGACTTACAGCTCTTGTTCTTACTCCCTTTGTCCAACTTGACTGCTTTCCTGGGTTTTGATATTTCTTAGTGTATGGCTTTATAAACCAGCAAGCAGATTTTTTATTTATATAAACAGTGGCTTTACATGGAAAAGCAGAGTAGATAGAAATATATCAGAAAAAACCCTGGCTTTTTTCCTTGCATGTTTACATAACAATACAATAATAACATAATTATTTGTATCTTAAACTTGGGTTCTTGATTCGATATTGAAGCATTTCGCCCATAATCAGAATAGCAATATCCCACTCCTATCTCCATTCCCATTTATTAGTTGCCTCCGTTCATACTGTGATTTAAAGTTTGGGCAAAGCACCTGATCTTTCTGTAGCTAGCCAAAGTATTTCAAAGTGAGATTGCTGTGAAGCTTGCTCGGTCAAATATATTTTCCTGTGACAGATAAAAATGAGTATTGTGTATTGCCTCTCAAGAGAACACAAATCTAACCATTTTAACTTAAAAAGTAATTATACTTATTTAGAATATTATTTAATGTTTTGCATAAAATACACTTTTTCACAAGAATGAATGTCTAAGAGTTCTTGTTGGTGCTCATTTATAAATGGCAATACACATAATGCAGGAAGAAGCTAAACAATTTTTGAATATATACTGTCCTCAAATTTTGTTTCTTTAGAGGAATTAATAGCAGTGTGTTTGCCCCATTACTGTGAGCTACTCATCATTTTAAGGGGGAAACGGGGTGTGGCGCTGTTCCTTTGTTCATCACCCTGATCTGTGAAACAGAAGCAGGAGACTTTTCTTTAAACTGTAGTTGCCGAGCCCCAGAAACTTGCTCTAGAGGTGCGCCTGTTGGGGTTGACAGGAACCTTTTGATGGTGGGGTGGGATAGAAATGAGATTTCTTAAGAGTGATTCCATTACTTTGGAGCTTTAAGATGTGATTCATAGCTTAAAGTATGATTGAATTTCTCATCATTAATTATCTTTTTGCTTCATTATCCCATGAGGGAAACCTAGATTAACTATTGGATAGAAGTAAGTATTTAAAAAAAAATAGTCCAAAGTAAAAATCCTGATGACTTTCATTAAATTTTGTTTTGATATGACTTTTTAAGGAAATGTGCTGCACGTTTGAGGATGTTCCTTGCCCCCTAATAACGGGACCACCGTCTGGCAGGGCATGCCTGTGTCTCCAAGCGGTCTCCAGGACCCCTCCAAGGCGGGGAGCCCTGCTCTGCGCTCCACCGTATTGCTGCAAAAGGAAAAGACACAGGCACCAAGTTGGAGGAAGCGAGGCTCACGCTCCTGGGGGAGTCCCTTGATTCCTCCTGCACGGTTACAATGACAGGTGTGAAGCAGTGTCTACCAGGGAAGCTTGTTAGACACCTGGTGCCCAGTTTTTATGGGGGCTGGTCACGTGGCCACCCGCTGCCTGCACGTATGTACCAGTGTCCCAGACTCCCTGGGGGGAAGCAGATATTCAGCTTGAACCACAGTGATTTCACAAATGGTTCAGGCACACGGGCCATTCTTAGCACAGATTGGCGGGAACCGTCTGGAGACCTGAGCCCCTAGAGAGCTGCCGTGGGCCGTTCTTGCAAGCAGGCCTTCCTCAGGAGAGAGTCTCAGGCCTGCTGTGCTAAATTCTTGTCTGCACAGGTGCCATGTAACTTGAACACTAGATCTGTCTATCATCATTACAGCTTTGGAAGATGATACATTCACGCCTGTTTTATTGTGTGATAGCTACTTTCTGTGGTTTGAAATATAGACAAGGTCAGTTCAGACTTTTAATACTTCAAGCATATTAACGTTTGGATCTCGCGTTATTTGTTATATAGAAATTAAAAATTACATGTTACAAAATGATCACAATATGAATGAATTTCTTGAGATTTTATTTTTCCTCAATTCTTCTTTTGTGTAAATAAGTTTCATGAACATGTGTAAGTTCAGTGAGCCTCTGAGTGCCTACTGTGTTACCTGTCTTTGTTGTAGGACCTAGGGGTATGGAGTTGAACCAGTCGTGGTGACCGCCCTGCAGGACCTGTGTTCTAGTAAAGGTGATGGAAATAGGAACAAATAAATGCTTGTAAATTAACATAGGCAGTATCATCTCATTTATTAAATTGTATTCCGGAAGAGGTTTTAAACACATTTCCTTACATTGCTACGTATGTGGCTATGTGTATATCTGTGGACACTACTCTGTAACCTTAAGGCTTTCATGATTTTGGATTTCTTTAGCGTCCTCTTCAGATTTCTGGATTTTTAAGCTAGAGAAGGAAGGGTGTGTTTAATTATTTAGTTCTTGGCTCTGATGAAACACTGTTCTGGAACCTACTTATGCTCTGCCTGCTTACAGCCTCCACAAACATTTTAGTAACTGGCTTTAAGAAAATTTTACATTTAGTGCTAATCTTAACATTCGGTACTAGTATAACCATATTTCGATTTTATACAAAATTTTATATGAAAAGCAATGATCATTGTTCCCCGTTTCAGCCCTTCAGTCTGCCCTTTTACTCCTACCTCTAGTCCCGAATTAACAAGCTGTTAATCACGTTTGCTTTCTTTCATGTCTTCACTTCCCTTTTCGATTTGACCACCTTCATGTAATTTGTCTTCTAAACTGTAGTCCCCAGTAGAACCCTGAACCCTGAGATGGTTGTCCCAGCCTGTCATCTAACCCGATGTCATGTTCACAGCCGTGCAGAAGAGCATAAGCGGGGACAGCAGGAGCCTGGCTATGGATCTGGGCCTTTCCTCGCTCCTCTTCGCTTTAAATTCCTGTGGGGCTGTCTGTACATTTCTTTTCTTCACTTTTTTTTAAACTTTTTAGACAGAGGGGAAGGGAGAAAGAGAGGAAGAGAAACCTCAGTGTATGGCTGCCTCTCACATACCCCCCACTGGGGACCTGGCCCGCAACCCAGGCATGTGCCCTGACTGGGAATTGAACCTGCAACCCTTTGGTTCACAGGCTGGTGCTCAACCCACTGAACTACACCAGCCAGGGCACATTTCTTTATTATTACTTGAGTGCCTGTCTTTACTTTCTGTTCTCTTAGGGGTGGTGTTGTATTTTTACTGCAATGATGTAACTAGTTGTGTGACTCGGAGTAAGTTATTTAATCTCTCAATGCCTCAGGCTACCCATCTATAAAATGGGTATAAAAATAATAAATACTACATGGTAAGACTCACAGGGCTTTTGTGAGGATTGAGGATAGAAATATCCTAGAACACTAGTGTCCAGCCTGTGTTAATCACTAAGTAAATATTAGCTATTTCTCAACTTTTTTTTTTTTAAATTCAAACCTACCAAAATGAGAAGAGAGGAGACAACGAGTATCCATATACTCTTTGTTTAGACAAGTTTTAACTTATCCCATATTCACTTCATGTCTCGTGTGTGTGTGTGTGTGTGTGTGTGTGTGTGTGTGTTTAAAGTGAACTCCTTGGAGGTCAGTTGCACATATCATTAGGTACTCAGGACACGTCATGATGTATCTCCTGAGAATAAGGACCTTTTCCTCCGTGACCACAATGCCATTGTCACACTCAAGAAATGTAAGGATGAGACAACAGTATTTAACATGCAGGCTATGTTCAGATTTCCCCAGTTTTCCCAAAAATGTCCTTTATTGCCTTTTTCTTTATTTTTATTCTTTCTTTCTTTTTAAAAGTGTAAAATCCCAACAAGAATCACATTTGCTTCACGTGTCCTGACTCTTCAGTTCCTTAGTTCAGACCGGTCTTCCTGCTTTTCTGTTTCTTTCCTCTCTACGACACTGACGTTTTGAAGGGTCTAGGATGCTTTGTAAAATGTTCTTTTGAAACTGCACGTAGAGATGAAAAGATAGCAGGCTTTATCAAACCGCATTTCCTCGCTTTCGTTTTCGCTTCACTATTCCAGTTCAAAGTTTGGAGGAGATAAATGAATAATGGAGATAATTTGAGTAAGGTGGGAGATCATTAAAAGTAAAATAAAATGTTTTGAGTAGAATATTTTAGAAGATAAGATTTATTAGATTTATAAAGAAAAATATGATTGGACTATGAAAGCTATCTTATTTAATAAAGGCTTTATGTTATTCTGTTGCATTTTATTAATTCTTCAATATTTGAGTTCTTGCTGCATTGTTCAAGTTCTCCTAAGACTTGTAACCCAGGAAGTGAAGCGGACAACTAATGAGGTGCTTGAAGGACAGTGTGATTAGGTATGCGTACTTGGTAAGGGGATTACTAAGGGTCCTAAGGAATAACTAAGAGAGGCAGCTAACTTAGAACTGGAAGATCAGGGGCCTTCGAAGAGCTGGCGTCTTTGTGTAGACATGAATGTGGGTATGAAGGGTGTGTAAGAAATAGCCAGGCCAGGGGCTGGAGAAAAAGTGCTCCAGAGAGAAAAATGGTCACATCCAAAACCCAGGAGGAGAACTGACATGTGAGGAATGTCAGAACTGGGATGGGTGAGGAGACGGAGGGGACACCACTGAGGGGTCGAGGCTGAGAGGAAAGCTGGAGGCCTTGTAAACCAGACGCACCGATTTGAGTGCCCTTCTCAGTTCAGTTGGAAGCGGTTGGAGGTGATGCACGAAAGTGGAGGTGTGATGCAGTCAGCTTTGCCTGTGGCTGAGTCAGTTATTTCATGGGGGGCGGGGGGCAGGGGGTGCTCCTTGTGACATTCCCTCTGCACCTGTGAGCGGACATGCTCAGGGAAAGGACTTTCCCTCTTCTGCTGAGATGAACAGGTTCTTTCCCCAAAAGGCAGAATGATTGCTTAACATTTTACTTTCAGTGAGAAGTTTTGACGTCAGGGAGTTTAATAGTCCCCCCCCTCCCCCCCGGTCACTGATTACAGATGAGTTCCTTTTTTCATCTTTTTAGAGTACCGTAGACTCATGGACTTTTACTAATTCAGTTCATTGCAATCTGTTACAACTGTTCTCCTTTGTGATGCTCACGTTCTCTCATGGCTGGTGAGAACTTCTGGAAGCTGGCTCCCTTGCCCCTTTGACAGCCCTTCCTTAGTTTTTGCTTTATTTTCTAGGAAAATGCAAAGACCCAGTCTCACCTACGTGCTCCCTGCCCCAGACTGGCAGCCAGCCATTTCTCCAAGGAGAAGGGTCTCTAGAAAGTGAGGTCTGAGCATTAGAGGTGTTCATTGCTACTGGGGTGCCATCAGCTCTACTGCTTCTAATTAGGGTGTCTGTGTACACATGCTTTCATAGTTACATTTATATCTGCATATATATTTTTTAAATCACAGCTTCATGTTGATACCTACACAACTTTAACACCACAATTCTGATGTTGTATCTTTTGTCCTTCACTGAACATCTTGATTCCTAATCACAGTTACATAATTACCTATTTATTTTATTCTATAGTACAAATAAAACAGGCTCAAAATTATAAAAATATCAATACTACAATAATTATGTGATGTTTAAGATTCCTTTGCAATTTTTATTATCCTTGGATTATAACCTAGTAAGGATGTGTTCAGAAGTGACTTGAAATTTTTTTTTTGTCTTTGTGTGGTTCTGTTACCATCTTTGATATACAATTGAGGTAGTTTATTCCCATTTGTTTTTTTGTGTTAAGGATTCCTTACAGATTTTTTAATTTAGTTTTGTTCTCTTGAATGTAGAAATCACTTGCGTGGTTCAAAAGTCAGCCCCTGCATCTGCCCCTCCTTCGGTCCTTCCACCAGCTCCCCTGTAGGTAGTCATGTTCATTAATTTCTGGCTTAGCCTCCCCGTGTGTCTGCTGGTTCTCATGTCACTTACAACTCTGCCTGCCCCTATTTTTCCTCCACACTGGTTGTATCATTTTACACTCCCCAGTGGCACACCTAGTGTATCCGATACTTGGAGCAGGTCATTTTTAATACATTCCTCTTCTATATGATAAAACTATTTTAAGTAATAGCCATAAAATGAAATACAATGTAATAATGATAGAAACAAAATATAAACATTAAGTATTTTCTTTTACGGAACATTGGAATATATAATCATGCTAGTAAACATGAATTACAAAAATAAAAATAAGTCATGATAGACAATGTTCGCTAAAATATCTCCACCAGAAGGTTTGTTTTACGTTCCTATTGGATTTGGTTAAAAACAATTCCTGCAGTTTTCTTGGGCACTGTTGGCAGAAAGGACTGAAGGACAGTGAGCATTGACACTCTCTGCCCACGGGTTGCAGCCAGGTGTTCACAGGAGCATTGCCCTTTTGGTTTCTTCTAGGCCTGTGTGAGCAGCATCTTTTGTTGCCTCCCCCGGCATTCTTCAACATTTGATTTTGTTCTGTGTAAATGTCCATTTCCTTATGTTTTACTGTTGTATAGTTAACGACCTTGACCACAGTTTCCGGGCACTGTTCTTTAACTGTTTTTCAAACTTTGCGTGGAACCGTTATTCATTGTTCAAGGCTGGTTCCGGCTGTCTGCAAACATTTTTGTGCCTGATGAACTCATCTAAAACTTCCTACCAGGAAATATAAAGATAACCTAGAAAAGAGATACAGCATACCGCTTTCATGGTTTGTTTAGAATCTACTGTTTAAACGTAGTAGATCAGAAGGGCAGAAACAAATTGTGCTCACGTGGGGCTTGAACCATTTCAGAAGTCTGCAGACTTCTGAAGTGAGCGTGTGGAACTGAGTTCGTGTGTATCAGGGGCCACGCTGGGAATCCCACAAATTAAGTGCCATATGTAATTTAATGTTTGAGAACTAAGTAACAAAAATGTCTAATTTGAAACTTACATACGCGTTATTAAAACTCAACAATTGTGACAATTATTTAGAATGTATAACAACAAAAGAGTTTTTCCAGGGAATTATTTTATTGCTGACTTTTTATGAATTGCTGGCCCATGATGATAAGAAGCAGTTCAAGTTCTGGTTTTACTCGTAAATTCTCTGTGGACAAGGCACCCCTTACCGTGGGCACACAGCTGTCTGTCTGCACCACCCCGTCCGTGCCGGGCATGCCAGGGCAAACAGCAGGACCGATAGAAGTGCCAGCTTCTCCACATCCTCACCACTGCTATGGGATGGTCCATCACTCGGATGGCTGAGAAATGCATCTCAGTGTTGTCTTAATGAGCATTTATCTGATTATGATTGAAGTGAATATCTTCTCATCCATCGAAAGGTCATTGCATTTCTTTTCCTGTGAACTGTCTAGTCATTTATTTTGCCATTTTGTTTTCTTTAGTGGCTTTCCCTGCCATCTCTTCGTAACTTATAAAAGAAGGGTTCTAGGCATGGCCCAGTAGCTCAGTTACTCAGAGCATCATCCCGATCGGCCAAGTTTGTGGGTCTGATCCCTGGTCAGGGGTGAGTGCACAGATAAGTGGAACAACAAATTGACATTTCTCTCTATCCCCCTGCCTCCCTCCCTCCCTCCCTCTAAAAATCAATAAATTAAAAAAAATTTTTTTAAAAGAAGAGTTCCATATTTAAACAGAAGTTGTATTGGGGGAAAAAAGCAGGGTACCACCTGTGACTTCATTGATCTTGCTTATGGGGAGCCGTAGTCCATCACCGACATTAAGAGAAGTCCCCGTTTCCCCTGTGCGGGGGCCAACGCGTTGATGCACAGGTGCTGTGGCCGCCCTGAGAGACCGAAGCAGTCCCGTGTGTGGGAACCTGGTCACCTCGCGGCTGTCCAGCAGGGCTCCTCAGATGGGGCACTGCAGTCTTACCTCTTCTGGTACATTTGGAATACCTCATAAAATTCCTTGGAAGATAGAATTCTGTTTGTACCCAAATTTTTAAACCACTGCTATGAGGAGTTATTTTAAATTTTATAATATACCATTGTTCACTGACGGGTATATAATTATGAGCCACACAATTAGAAATCATTAATTTAACAACTAAAATCAGTTAAATTGGTTTCTTCACTGAATTGACTAGGTAATTTAATTAAAATAGTTATTGTGTACATACAGCCTTACTGCTTAATGATTATTCATACTTGGAGAATTGGTATGTTTCATTTTTATAGAGTCAACTGTGAATCTTTTTGTATCTCAGTTTCTCATTAAGTTTTTGTATTATAAATGTACATAGCATCCCAGAAATAGAACCGAACACTACACTTTCCGTGTCTGCAAATTCCCTTTCAGTCACTGTTCATGTATACATGTCTTTGCCTGTTCTAGTTATAAACAAGTATGCCTGCCTGTTCAGGTTTGGGTTTTTTCTAGTTTTGTTTTATTTTCAATTGTAAAAATGGCCACAATGTTTAAGACAAACTTGAGGCAAGGCACAGTCACCCATAACCTTATCAAAAGCAGCTAATTTTTCTGGCAATTTGTCTTTTTTAAGATCTCATCTGAAGTCATCACATCGACACTTTAAAAAGCTCTTGATGACTAAGAATGTTTTTCTTTTTGTGGTATTTTCTGTGACCTGTTAGTCCCTCCTAAGTAAGATAACATCATATTCAAGAGCAGCAAAAGTGAGCTCCATTTTAATTTTAGATTTAAAATTTAACAAAGTATGTGAAGTTTACTGAGGTTAAGATACAAATAAATCAATTTTTGAGAGTTTAGGAGCATTAATTCCAATAGGGTGTGTTATCAAAGTACCTCATAATGTCAGTTACAAGGTGATATAATTATGTAATAATGAAGGTAGGTATTTGTGAGGAGCCACAAAAAAGAACTGATGTTAGTCTTGATCTTACCACAATGTTTTCCAACCTAATTGTGATAAATTTCTCTCTCTCTGTGTGATGCAGCAATTTTTGACTTTCCACCATGAAAAATAAGATGGTTTGTGTATTGTGCTCACTTCCTATATCTGTTGGTCTGTCATCTTGCCTCTGTCTCTTACTTCTTTCTCATGGGTCACCTGTTTGTTCGTTTTTTTTTTATCATGGTAACAATAGGATACTATGGGATTTGCCTACGACATCTCTACATTATGAAGTTTTCTTCTAGTTTGTCACAGAGTTCTGGATTATTCCTCTCCTTGCTCTCTGAAGAAAAGGATGAAAAACATTTTAACCCACCACTCCCACCACGAATCTGAAAGACTTCATTGCCAAGCAAAGGGGTACAGATAACATATCTTTCACTGTGGAGTTATCTTAATCTCTCTTAATTTTGACTCTTTAAATATTTATTTTTTCTTTTGGAAATCTTAGAGACTCAAAAAAGAAGAAGAAGAAGAAGAAGAAGAAGAAGAATTTAAATTTGTGTCCTTGTGATACTGTTTTCCTTTTTCTTGAAACATAGTGAGCCTTTCTGTTTCCAACCCCATTTCCGTACAGTTCTCTCAGTTTCTTCAGCGGGACTCCCTGTTCACTGATTTTTCAGCTCATTCCCTTTCTTCCTGCAGGGACTCCTGTCATGTGAAGTTTAAATTTAGAGCACTCTGCAAAGCTGCAAGCATTTACTTCACATCTTGACTATGTTCTTACGCTCAGTGTATGTTTCTTGAGCCGACTTTACCGGCCCAATTTTTGGCTGCCTCGATGTTTCTGTTGCCCCTTCTGCCAATGTTAATTTGTTTGTGGCTAAGTCCATTCTCCGCTGGTCTTCATGCCCATGCCTGGTGCCCTTGTCTCTGGAGTCCACATTGTTGCCAGAATGACCCATCAAAATAAAACTCAAGTCTGGCTGTGCCTTTCCCTGGGTACAATTTTTAGTGACTTCTTCGCTAGGGAGTAATGGTCTAACCCTTTGGTGTCCTAAGTGAAGCCTGCTGTTATCTGAGCTTCCTGCCTTTCTCTGGTCTTATAATGCACAGCCTCTGTGCTTTTCACCCACCCCCCAACACACGCTCTTCCCCTGCCCAGAATGCCCACTGTGCCCCATGCCATCCTTCTCAACCACACTCCCAGCCTAGATCAACTGGCTTCCCCACCAGACGCATGTACTTCTTTTCTCTTGGCCACAGCCTCTTGTGTGCCTGGTATATGCTTCTGAACTGGCTTTTGTAGTTACTTGTTTACACCTGTGTGTAACACCACAGTACTGGGGCAGGTGCTACGCACTGATTTTTATAGCCTCCGCGCCAGCACAGGGCTTGGCATTTGGTTTCTTTACCCTCCTGTCTTTTTGATACTATTTACTTTAAAGAGGAGACTGGCCACTATTATATGATCTACGCTTGGATACATGTTCCTGGTTCTAGAGTGCTGACCCTTGAAAGCAAGCTGTACTCAGCGAGGGTGGTCCTCCTCTCCCGCTTTTATTGTCTACCCCCAATATTATACTGAGCTTTAATTCCTAAACACTTACAAAAAAGAGAAAAAAAGCTCTCTAGATTTCTAAAAAGCTATTTTGCATACATACATGTAAGAAGCATGTGCCTATTTCATAAATGACACTTTGCACATGCAATGGTGAAGTACAACCCCAAGGAATAGTAAATCTTCTGACTTTATTTGTTTCCTCCCTTCTTATCAATCGTGTCAGATTATCTTTTGAAACAGGTGTTGGTTCAGGCTAATGTGTTTGCCCCAGACAGTACTTTGTGTATATGTGTTTTCAAAGTAAAAATAATATATAGATCATTCTGTAACCTGAGATTTTGCAAGGTTCAGATAACATAAAGCAACTTGCTCTTCTAAGGATAGCGTTCGATGTGGAAAACCTCCTCCTGTATGTGGGGTGTGTGTGCAGTGAGTTTTCTTCTCCACCAGCACAACTGGTCTAAACCCTCTCCCACCTGGACGGTGGCCCTCTCCTTGGAACTGCATGCCCCATCACTAGTCTTGATCCCTCCCCTGTGTGTTTGCACAAAGTTACCTTTTGAATATGTCAGTCTAATCTTGCTACTTCTTTGCTCAGTGCTGTTTCCTTCCTAGTTACCTGGGTACCACTTGGCTCTTAGCATTAGCACCTGGACTCTCCAGCCTACTGCATAGGCAGACATCCTCTGAGGATGCAGATGTCTGAGGAGGTAGGGGTGAGGGAGCGAGGCAGAGCCAAAGGCAGCTACATTTGGGGAGCTGCGTCACTATTTCTCTTAGAGTTTTCCTGTGTCCTGCTCCTAGGGGTTGGGAGCAGCAGCTCATGCACCTTTTGTTTTGTGGATCAACATTATTCCCCTCCCGGAGCCACTCTTCTAGCAGCTTCAAAGTAGGTTTGCCCATGGACATTACACCTCCTAGTTAAGAACCTTGGAGAGAAGAAAATGGTCAGTGCCTGGCCATGAGTTCAGCCCTCCCCTCCCCTGCCCTCTGGTAGCCACGACAGCGAGGCCTGTTTTGTGCTCAGAGTCTGCAGAGTGTGCTGTGCCCACAAGCCGGAGCACCATATGTCAGCTTCTGCCGGCGTCTTCTCGGTGCAGTCCACATTGCTTTGTGTACTTTGGAGTTGATATTTGAACGGACAAAGATTAACTTTTTCCCATCTGTTTTTATTATTTCTCCTCATTTTGTTCTGTAATGGAGAGGAAGCCCTTTGAAAAAGTGACTCATATTACTGTGTTCCCCAGAAGACTTTCCCCCAGTTCTTGAACCCAAGTTCAGGACTGTCAGCCTGGATATGGTCCTTCAATGCCCTTGAGGGTGGTTCTCACAGTGCAGTTTCTGAGCTCGGATTAATTGACGTTGGAATTGATAGAAGTTCCCGTTGTGTTTGGAATAGATTTATTTCTCGTCGTTGGTTTAATTTAGGGATACAAATTTCTTTGTTTTTGGTTAAAATCCTTTGACGTGAGATGGTAGATTAGAGGTTTTCTGACACTTTCATTTATGCTGATACATTCTGGAAGGTCCTGATTCACTCAGCCTTGTGGTTGGGGGAAGGGAATGGGAGGAGGATTTTTAGTGGTGGAATCTGGGTAGGAGGATATGCATAGAAGTGACCATTTATCTCCAAATATTTCTTTAGAATTTTGACATTTTTATAACCATGCTTTGTAATATAATTAAATATATCTTTATATTATTTTTATTTATATATCTTTATTTATATTTTAAATATATTCCCGATGAAACACAGAGATTAGAAATGGAATATGAGAAATACTTGTTTTGTTTAACAAATGTTGACTCTCTGGAGTCACATACCTTTTGATATGTAATACAGTTTTTAGGACCTTTCCCACCTATTTTAGAAAAATTTTAAGAATTAGTATAAATTCCTAACTTGAAAAGCTATCACAGAAAGAGGCTATGAAACTGCTTCTTGAAGTGGTTGATTACATCAGCCTGAGCCCAGAGGTCAGTATTGTTTACTTAATGATGTATCTTAGAATGCAATCAGGGTTCTCTAATTGTCTCCCCCTACCGCCCCCCCCACTGCCCCCGTGAGACTTCTAATCAAGTACATCTGTGTTCTCTGTGTTCCCTTTCAGCTCCCGCTTTATCTCTGTAACCCACGGTCACTAACATCTTCCCCCTCCAGTCTGGACACTCTGTGGAAAGCACTTAACCTTGATTTGCAAAGACCGCAGAACCCAGTTACTCTGTTTTCAGGGAAAATGATGCGGCCCAGTAGATGGCTTTGTGCCCTCTTGTCAAAAGGTTAAAGCATTAACACTTTAATTTAGATATTGGTGTGCCGACTGGGCACCGGCTGTCTGGCTTTATGACGGGTGTGCTGATGATTCCTGACCCGAGTGTCTCAAAGGAAAAATTATAAATAGCCTCAAGTTAGCACTTTAAAAATACTGTTTTTCTTTAAAAAGTAAATCTACATAGTCCCATCAAATAAAACTTCAAAAAGGAAAGGACCCACTTTTGATAATTTAGTCTTATTTTTTCCACTTTGTTCTGCCAGGAAGGTTCATCTTTGTTCCTCCTGGTATGTGGCTTTTTAAGGGAAAACTGGTGATTTTGTTGTGTCTTGTCTAGAATGATGATTTTCATCCTAATTTCTAAACGTTGATTCTAGCTCTATAGCTTGTTAATCAATTGTGCGTTTCACTTCAATGTGAAATGGCTGAGGCCCTGGCTGGGTGGTTCAATTGACTGGAGTGTTGGCCCGTATACCAAAAAGGTTGTGGGTTTGATTCCAGGTCAGGGCACATGCATAGATTGTGGGTTCATCAATCCCTGGTACAGGAGGCAAACAATCGATGGATCTCTCTCACTTTTCCCCTCTCTCTAAAAGTCAATTAACCTATCCTCAAGTGAGAATTTTTTTTTTTAAAGTAAAATGGTTGTAGTTTAACCTAGGAATGGTGAAAGTAATATTTATTAAAAACAAGTGATTGGAGAAAAACCTACATGTATAGTCTTAGCTTACACATAGAACTTTCGTAAGGTGTTTTTGTTTTTTGTTTATTTGTCCTAATGATTGATTATGTTAGGCTTTCTTTCCCACTGATAAACTTTGAAGGCCACATTTTTTGAAAATATGATTTCTAGTTTTTAAAAGTTTTGTTCTTATTATAGTAGTAGACTTTTCAATGTAGAAAACTTGAAAATACAAAACCATGAAAAGTTTTTAAAGTTTTTAAAAATCACCCAATAATTATACCCTGCAATAATATTTGAGATGATATTAAATATTTTAGAATGAGTCCCTTTTATGTACATCTCTTCCTCAGGTATGTTTTAGTTTAGGGTTACACTAAATATTCTGTTTTGTGACCCTTTTTCATTTAAAATATGTCATGAGCATTTTACCACATTGTTATAGTCAAAACATTACTTTTAATTGTCTGCCGATTAAACGAACTTTTGTGTTTTTGAGGATTAAAGTACAAGTATTTTCCTGAGATGAATTCTATTAAAAACCCTACCATTATGGCAGTCGTGTTATTTAAAGTGCCATTTTGATGTGTTTTAAGAGAAGTGTTTATCCAGCCTTATGCTTGGTAGTTGGGGTGATACAGGGATGGACAAAATGTAGTTCCTGATTACACACAGGCCTAAGACCCAGCGGAAGGCCGACCTGAAGGTGGTCAGCAGGCGGGCCTTCAGCTCTAGCAGGATTTACACGTACACAGCGCCATGGAGAGCCAGGTAGGGGAGACACAAAACTGAAGCCAGAGGGGCAATAGTTGGGTGTGGAGGTTGGAAGAGTGGGCAGGGCGCTAATGGGACTGGTGGGGCTGCCCCGGAAGTAGAACATAAAGACATGCAACAGTGTTTTTCTCTGGAGCACCAGTTCTTTTTCTTTATAACTCAGATCCCTGGCCACGATCAGAGTTGTTTAGAGAAATGATTGTTATTTGCAAATACATTGTGCAGAGAAATGCTTGCTTTATTTATACAAATAAAAACCAGGACAACATTTTTTCAAAGTATGCAACACGATTATGGGTTTTATTTTCTCATAACTTGAATATAATGAAACAATTTCAATGCTGCATTAATACTGAGTTCTACATGTAATAAACAGTCATAGGCTTTTAGGAATGGATGTCTTCAGTTTGGTACAGTTCATCGATTTTTCTGAGGTTTAGGAAAAAACCAAAGAGTTCTTTCTTCAACTGTACTCACCATTCTTTTTATTGTGAATGCATTAAAAATAATAAGTGAGGAAGGAAGGAAGGAATAAAAAGGAGGGAGGGGTAAAAAAAAAAACAAAAAACCCTTTCCAGGGTGTTCAGGGCAAGAGCCAGGTATGCAGTTGTAGACTTGACCTTAAACTGCCAATCATGCAGGATCCAGGGCAGAAGACAAATCTGACCAATGGAGAAATGACACATCCATGTGACCATGCGCTGTGGTTACTTTACAATATAGAGAGACTGTGACCTCTGAAAGACAAATACTGTATGCTCTCATGTCAATGTGGAATTTTAAAAAGCTGAACTCATAGAAATAGAAATTGACTGGTGGTTGCCAGGGATTGGGGGTGGGGGAAATGGGGAGATGTCAGTCAAAGGGTACAAATGTCCGGTTGTAAGACAGGTAAGTTCTGGGGATGCTAATGTAGAATATGGTGACTATGGTAACAATGCTGCATTATTTATGTGAAACTTAAGGGACTAGACCTTTAAATGTCATCACCATATGCACAAAAAAGGGGGATGGAGGGGCAAACCAACCTGTTGTGGTAATGATTTTGCCATATATAAAGCAACCCCCCCCCTTACTTCATGTCCATGGGTTGTACATATACAACCCATGTACAAATACAAAATCATCACATCATATACCTTAAAGTAACATATGATATATATGTCAGTATCTTTTTTTTTATTGGCAGCCATGCAAGAGAGGTTTCTTTGTACCTCACACTCTGTGGCCTCCTTGATATGGCGGCTGCTTTGAGTTCACCAGGAGCTCAGAGGAAGTCTCTGGGGTGAGAACAGCTGCTGCTGACTGGGGGGTGGATGACCCAGGGTCCCGGGGGAGAGTTCACCTCCATGGCAGCTCCCCAGCACCGTGGGTTCCTAAGTAGCACCTTCTATTCTGGGAACCCCTGGGGAAGCGCAGTTCACCACCCTTCCTCCTGAATTTTCTTTGGTGACAGCTGTTCTCAGATTTTTGGAAAGGTTTCCACCTTTTGAGGACAGAGCACAGGGGAATATAGACTCTGCTTTCTATTTTTTTAAGTATATTTTATTGATTATGCTATTACAGTTTCCCCAGTTTTTCCCCCTTTATCCCCCTCCACCCCCAACCCCCCAGCATCCTCCCACCTTAGTTCATGTCCATGGGTTGTACATATAAGTTCTTTGACATCTCTGTTTCCTATACCATTTTTTACCTCTCCCCATGTATTGAATGCCTACCAATTATGCTGCTTCTTCCCTGTACCTTTTCCCCAGTATTTCTCCCCTCCCCCTCCTCACTGAAAATCCTCCATGTGGTGTCCATTTCTCTGGTTCTGTTCCTGTTCAAGTTGTTTGCTTAGTTTTTGTTTTCATTGTTTTATTTTTTTTAGGTTTGTTGATAGTTGTGAGTTTGTTGTCATTTTACTGTTCATATTTTTATCTTCTTTTTCTTAGATAAGTCCCTTTAACATTTCCTATAATAATGGCTTGGTGATGATGAACTCCTTTAACTTGACCTTATATGAGAAGCACTTGATCTGCCCTTCCATTCTAAATGAAAGCTTTGCTAGATAGAATATTCTTGGATGTAGGTCCTTGGCTTTCATGACTTCAAATGCTTCTTTCCAGCCCCTTCTTGCCTGCAAGGTTTCTTTTGAGAAATCTGCTGATAGCCTTATGGGAACTCCTTTGTAGGTAACTCCTTCTTTTTCTCTTGCTGCTTTTAAGATTCTTTCTCTGTCTTTAATCTTGGGTAACTTAATGATGATGTGCCTTGATGTGTTCCTCTTTGGGTCCAACTTCTTTGGGGCTCTATGGGCTTCTTGGACTTCCTGAAAGTCTATTTCCTTCGCCAGATTGGGGAAGCTTTCCTTCATTATTTGTTCAAATAAGTTTTCAATTTCTTACTGTTGTTGTTCTCCTTCTGGCACCCCTATGAATCGGATACTGGAACATTTCAAGTTGTCTCAGAGGTTTGTAAGACTCTTCAATTTTTGAATTCTTGTTTCTTCATTCTGTTCCAGTTAGATGTTTATTTCTTCCTTTTGTTCCAAACCATTGATTTGAGTCCTGGTTTCCTTCCTGTCACTGTTGGTTCTTAAATATTTTGCTTTATTTCATTTTGGGTGTCTTTCATTTGTTCTTTCATTTTTTTCACCCAACCTCAATCAGTTCTGTGAGCATTTTGATTACCAGGGCTTGAAATTCTCCAGCAGATAGGTTGGCCATCTCTTCCTCACTTAGCTCTCTTTTTGAGATTTTGCTCCGTTCTTTCATTTTGGCCATGATATATATGTCAGTATCTCAGTGAAGCTAGAGAGGAAGAAAAAAACGAATATGACCTGCATTAGCGGCAGCCTGTCCCCTGGCTGGTGAGATGGCAGTAGTATTTTGCAGAGGACAGCAACCTCACTTGATTGCTTTAGTCTGTGTTTCTTCAAATTAATTCGGAAGCGAACTAAAAGATGAACAGTTTTCAAAACTGAAACGGCTCACAAGTTTCCAGAGTATTGAATGCTTTTCCAATTTGAGACTGAGCAAGCATTATATAATTAGTTTTAAAGTTCATTAAGTTCCTGACTGGAGACTATTATGCTAAGTGAGTAAGCCAGTGAATGAAAGACAAAAGCCATATTATCTCACTTATAAGTGGAATCTAATGAACAAAATAAACTAATAATCAAAATAGAATCCTAGGCATAGAAGTGTGGAACAGACTGACAGCTGTAAGAGGGGTGGGGCAAGGTAGGGACTGATTGAAAGAAGGTGAAGGAATTAGTCAAAGAACACATATACGTGGCCATGGGCATGGACAGTGGTGTGGGGTTTGCCTGTGGGAGTGGGGAGTAGGCTGGGTAGAGGGGGGCAAAGGGGAAAAAAATCCATTGTTACTGCTTGCCTGTAATGAGAGTGTCATTCTTAAAGAATGTTGTTGCCATGGATTTTGTAAGTTTATAGCATCAAATACGTTCTTACAGACAGACAATTGAAATAATGAAATGGCATTTGAATATAAATGCGGAATATAGAGGTGGCCAGTAAGAATGTATCTATAGTTATTAGCTTATAGCAATTATGAAGAGCCTTGGTGTCAGACTTTAGTTGATGTTCTTTTAAATTTAAATTTTTTTTAAATTTTTATTGATTTTAGAGAGAAACATGGATTTGTTGCTCCACTTATTCATGCATTCATTGGTTGATTCTCATATGTGCCCTGACCGCAGGATTGAACCCACAACCTTGGTGTATCAGGACGGCACTCTAACCAGCTGGCCTACCTGGCCAGGGCAGTTAATATTCTTTTAAATTATTACAGGGTTCTACTCAACCCTCTGGTCCCTGGATCTTGTCCCAGTTGTGTTAACTTGTCCTCATTTCTGAGAACCAGCTATACTGGATTTCTCTCACTTCCTATAAGCACTGTGTTCTTTCCCGCCCCAAGTGCCTTTGTGGGTCCTGCTCCCTCTACCTCCCACCCCCGTCTTTTTCCCTACCAGGCTCCTGCTTATCCTTTAGGTTACAGCTCCAGTGTAATTTACTAAGTGACTTTCTTCCAGATTCCACAGGATGAGCATCTAGATTATAGATTTGCACAGTGCTCTGGACTTCTCTTTCATAATGCTCCTGTGTTTGAAATTTCTACTTTAATGTTCATCTTTCCTGAAAGGCTTTAAGTTCCAGTTAGGGGCACTCTTATTCACTGCTTTACCCCCAAGTGCCTACTACCGAAGACTCAGTAAATATTTGTTTACCCAATAGATGCAGCTGCTTCATGAAAGGGTAGGTTCTTATGAAAGAGTTCTTAAAAGCATGTTCTCTTGTAAGCTTATGCAAGAGAAGAAGTTCATCAAACGATGATGGATGGATGCATGGATGCATGGATGGAAGGATGCACGCAAGGATGCATGGAAGGATGCACGCAAGGATGCATGGATAGATGCATGGACACATGGAAGGATTCATGGAAGGATGCATGGATGGATGGGTAGGGCAGGCAGTCTAGTCTGGTGCTCACAGTGGAAGTTCTGGAGGCAGATTGAATGGCTTCAGATCCCAGGTCTGCTACTTTTAGTGATGTAACCTCAGCCAAGTTATGTAAGATTTCTCTACCTCAGTTCCTTATCTGTAAAATGAGAATCATGACACCTCCCTCCAAGATTTTCAAGAGTGAAAACATACAGCATATATGTACAGTATGGTAATGATAATTCGAAAACAACAGTCCTGGGCACCAGTGTTCTCTTTCTGGTTCCCATGCTCTGCTCAGTTCCACATCTTCCCCCCCGGAAAGAGCAGAAGGGTTTGGGTTTTTTTTGTTGTTGGTTTTTCCCTACTCAGGACTTGTTATCCCCAGCAGAGCCAGAAGACAATAGATTCAAATGTTAAGTTAGCCTTATTTTATATTCCTGGAGAGCCAGAAACCACTTGTGAATCCATTTAAAAGTATTAATGAAGAGCATTCCTGGCTGGTGTGGCTCAATCAGTTGGAGTTTCTTCCTGTAATGGAAAGGTTGCTGGTTTGATTCCTGGTCAGGGCACATACGTAGGTTTTGGGTTTGATCCCTAGTCAGGGCACCAATCCAGTCCAGGCACCCATCCCTGTCCGGGTGAGTATGGGAGGCAACAGATGGGTGCTTGTCTCTCCCGTTGGTGTTTCTTTCCCTTCTCTCTCTGGAAAAGCAATGACAAAAAAAGTCCTTGGGTGAGGATAAAAAATAAAAATAAAGAACAGATTTGAGGAATTGGCGTATAAACTGTAATTAAAATTTACTTTTAAAGACTTAGTTTCTTTTTGCTTCAGTGAAGAATTTAGCATTTAGACAAAGTCCAAATGAAGTCAATTTTGTGTTTAAGAAACATCGTTTA
Organism: Anoura caudifer; assembly: GCA_004027475.1. Classification (NCBI taxonomy): domain Eukaryota; kingdom Metazoa; phylum Chordata; class Mammalia; order Chiroptera; family Phyllostomidae; genus Anoura; species Anoura caudifer. The sequence continues at coordinate 57,982 of PVKU01000572.1, read as the reverse complement.
AGATAGAGTTGTATACAGATCAGGGATTTCCAGCCTCTTTCATCTCATGGCACATATGAACTAATTATTAAAATTCTACAGCACACCAGAAAATATATTTTTTGCTGATCTGACAAGAATAGGTATAATTTTGATTGATTTACAAAAAAATAATAGTAGTTATCTATCCTTTTTATTCCACAGTGACTTTTTTCCTTTTTTAATTATATTTTATTGATTATGCTATTATGGTTGTCCCATTTCTCCCCCATCATTCCCCTCCACCCTGCACACCCCCTCCCACCCACATCCCCCCCTTTAGTTCATGTCCATGTTTCATAAGTTCTTTAGCTTCTACATTTCCCACACTATTCATGCCCTCCCCCTGTCTGTTTTCTACCCACCATCAATGCTACTTATTCTCTGTACCTTTTCCCCTCTCTCCTCCTCCCACTCCCCTGTTGCAAACCCTCCATGTGATCTCCATTTCTGTGTTCCTTCTCTTGGTCTAGTTCTTTGCTTAGTTTGCTTTTGTTTTAGGTGTGGTTGTTAATATCTGTGAGTTTGCTGTCTTTTTACTGTCCTATTTTTTATCTTCTTTTTCTTAGATAAGTCCCTTTAACATTTCATATAATAAGGGCTTGGTGATGATGAACTCCTTGAACTTGACCTTATCTGAAAAGCGCTTTATTTTCCCTTCCATTCTAAATGGCAGCTTCACTGGATAGAGCAATCTTGGATGTAGGTCCTTGCCTTTCATGACTTAGAATACCTCTTTCCAGCCCCTTGTTGCCTGTAAGGTCTCTTTTGAGAAATCAGCTGATAGTCTGATGGGAACTCCTTTGTAGGTGACTGTGCCTTTATCCCTTGCTGCTTCCAGAATTCTCTCCTTCATTTTAATCTTGGTTAATGTAATTATGATGTGCCTTGGTGTGTTCTTCCTTGGGTCCACCTTGTTTGGGACTCTGTGAGCTTCCTGGACTTCCTAGAAGTCTATTTTTTTTGCCAGATTGGGGAAATTCTTTATTATTTGTTTAAATAAGTTTTCCACTTATTACTCTTCCTCTTCCCCTTCTGGTACCCCTATAATTCGGATGTTGGGATGTTGAAAGATGTCCTGGAGATTCCTAAGCATCTCATTTTTTTGAATTCTTGTTTCTTCCTTGTTTTCTGTTTGGTTGTTTCTTTCTTCCTTCTGGTCCACTCCATTGATTTGAGTCCCAGTTTTCCTCCCATCGCTATTGGTTCCCTGTGCGTTTTTCTTCATTTCATTTATTGTAGCCTTCATTTGTTCCTCTAATTTGTGACCAAAATCAACCAATTCTGTGAGCTTCCTAATCACCAGAGCTTTGAACTGTGCTTCTGATAGGTTGGCTACCAGTGCTTTGAATTCTGCATCTGATAGGTTGGCTAGCTCTTGGTCGCTCAGATGAATTAGCTCTGAGGCCTTGGTCTGTTCTTCCATTTGAGCCATCCTTGGTTTTGGTTTTGGTTTTGGTTTTTTGGGGTTTTTTGTTGTTGTTGTTCTATATTTCTGTTGTCCTTAATCTTGGTTGTGAGAGGAGGCACAGTGTGTCCACCTACGCCTCCATCTTGGCCAGAAGTTCCCCAAAGTGACTTTTTAAAAAAGTCCCTGTACTTGTATATAAGGATTTCTGATACCAAGAATTAATCAACCAGATGCAACCTTACTGTGTGACGTGACCAATAAAACGCAGCTGTATTATGTGACTTATGTATTCATGGTTCAAGATAAGGCATTCCCACCAGATGGCTATGTTGTGTTGGCTGTTGTCATTTTAAATGTGACAATCTAAGGGAAAAGAGGTCAGTGCCCCTGACTAAATAGTCAGGTATTGTATGTTTTAAAAATTTTTGCCACACACCAGTTGAAAAAATCATTGATCATGAAATCATAAGCTACTAAAGAATGTTATATCAGTTAAGTGAGTATTCTAAAATTTCATGTATTTGAAGCTGTAGAGGGTCAACTGAACAATGAAAAATACAAAATTAGGTTGATTCACTTGTTGCGTGCACTGGATACTGGGACTTCATCTGTGAAACAAACCGCGGCCTTAGCACTTAAATAACAAACTTTTGTTTAGCAGCCGTGTAAGATACTTTTAATAACATTGGTGTCATAGAATATATTTGACTATGAAGCATGTTGGTACTCGTTGTGTAGAAAAGTTCTGTTCAGGTGCCTTTCACAATGGACCACAGTTTGATTTATTTTGGTTTAGGGACCCCTTGCCTTGAGCCAAGGAGTGAGTTTGGAGCCAAACTTAATGTGTGTCATTTTCACCAATTCATGGAGCTTTCTTTTACTACTGAGGTGCTCAGGAAGTGGAGGAAGCAGTGACACACACTGCCCTCCTGAGTCTAGGCCTGCTGGGACAGGACTAGTCAGCCACATTGGCTGTGTTGGGCTAGTTAGATGAACAGTTGATTAGAAGCAATCACTAACAGAGGCATGGTTATGTCCACACTTCATCTTGAGAAAAACAGATTTTTAAAAGTTTGTAGCATCCGCAGGTGTGTTTCCAAGACTAGAGATTTTTAAAAGGAAAGTTACTTGGGCCCTGGCTATGTAGCTCAGTTGGTTAGAGCATCATTCTGATAATGTCAAGGTTGCAGGTTTGATCCCTGGTCAGGGCACATACAAGAATCAACCAATGAATGTATAAATAAGTGGAACCACATATTGATGTCTGTCTGTCTGTCTCTCTCTTCCCTCTCCTTCTCTCCCCTCCTTCTCCTCCCTCTCTCCTACTCTCTCTTCTTTCTTCTCTTGCTCTCTAAAATCAATACAGTTTTTTAAAAGTTACACGAAGAAAGCCTTAAGGGTGAACAGAATTCTCTGAGCAGCTCAGGTTTCGTAAAAGATGTATATGATTGACAGATGGAGGGAGACGTAATCACATTTCTACAGTGCTAAGTAAGCTATAAAAAATAAACATTTAAGGGTTTTCTGTAGTCCATTGCTCACAAGGAGCTGTGGTACTTCAGAGAGCTTTCAAGGTCATGTTTGGAGAGCAACAAGAAGGAGGCCATAGGCTTACTGTCAGGAGACTAGTCCATATCAGCTGACTGTAGGCTGAAATCAGATAGCATGAATGAAATCAGCAGGAAGCAATGCGACTAGCAGGAAGTTGATTAGACCCTTCTTACTGGCTTCCATAATCTCAAACTAGCAGAATTACTCTTCCAACAGTAAAAGATAAAACAACCCCAAACAGGAGAAGTTAAATTTTAAAAAGATTAGGAGATAGTAAGAGTATCATTCACTTTAAATGAGTAAGTTTTTAGGGCTCAACTGAGTTGCCTCACGGGAGTTAAAGGGGTTGTTATCAATGTTCTTTGTGAAATCATGGAGAATTCGGGAAGTACCAGGAGAATGAAGAGAAACAAATGACCCTGTTTCCCAAAAGACAGAAACAAATGACCCCATTTCCCAAAAGTAGATTGTGAAAACTCAAGCCCATGTCCCTAACATCCTTCCTCCCTCCCTCCCTCCCTCCCTCCCTTCCTCCCTCCCTTCCTCCCTCTCTTCCTTCCTTCCTTTTTTTTCAATTACAGTTTACTTTCAGTATTATTTTGTATTAGTTTCAGGTGTACAGCATAGTGGTTGGCCAATCATATACTTGACAAAGTGTTCTTGATATTGTCAGTACCCACCTGGCACCACATATGTGTATATTGCAATATTGCTGACTTTGTTCCTTGTGCTGTACTGCACATCCCTCTGACTGTTTTGTGACTACCAGTTTGCTCTTAATCCCTCACCTTTGTCACCTAGTCCCCAACCCCCTTCCCCTATGGCAGCCACCGGTCCCCTCTCTGTGTCTGTGAGCCTGCTTCAGTTTTGTTTGTTTTGTTCTTTAGATTCCCCATGTAAGTGAAATCATCTGGTATTTGTCTTTCTCTGCACTTCCCTAACATTAAACTGGGGCAAAATTTGAAGAGATTGTTTTTTAAAAAATATAATATTGTAAGTGTTTAGAAAAGAATGGGGTGATCACCATGAATCAATGTGAATTTATAAGAATAAGGTATGTCAAACAGATCTCATTTTTTCTTTTTTTTTAAATTTTATAATTACTGGGTTAGAGAATACTAAAGCGATGTCATATCTTTAGTTTAACAAGTGGTTAGCAAAGTTTCCTGGACTACTCTTATGGAAAAAACAGTGACAGGCTGGCATCTAGGCTGATCCACAGTGGCTCGAATGGCCATACCTGTGCCGGCAGGCCATGGGTCATCTGAATATTAGTGACCAGCGACTCCATACGTGGCTTCCTCAGAGAATGGGAAGTCAGTATTAATTAGCATACATTCAGAGTGTGAGTTGGCAGTTGTGTTTTTGACTAAAGATTTATGTATTGACATTTGAGTGCCTGAACTTATTTATGTGATTGAAATTTCAGGTGTAGACCTTTCCCCACCTGAACTGTAGTTGTAAGAGATATAGATCTATTTTTAAGTTTCATAAATCCACCTGACTCATAAATCACTTAGAAGTCAAAGAATAATCTCAACGCTTAAAAGCAAAGACTGGCTGGGTGAGAATGCAGTTCTGGGGAACCCTTTTTTTCTATTTTATTTAACAACAACTACATTAACCCCAGGTAGAGAGGTAGATTTGTTCCATACCCTTGAAATACCCGAAACAAAAGGCATAGTTTCATAAACAACTTGATCGTAGAGATTCCTCTGCAGCGGCTATGGGTTGATGCTCCTGTTGGCCCTCTAGTGATTTTAGTCATTTGCCTGTGCGAGATATTTGGACTTAAAGTTTTCCTAGTGTCGTATCAAAGAGGGAACGACAACATTCTGTCCCCTCATGAAAATTCTTTCGGTTTCCTGAGACAAGGAAGTCCATGATGATTGCTGTAGCTAATATAATTTATTGTTAATTATTACTCTTAAAGAATGCCAACTCATAAAATTTGTTAGCCTTTTATAATTGACTCTTCATTGACATTTGTAATATTTTGTCTCCAACCTCAAGAAAGTATCATGTTTTCTGAGCAGTGGCACATTTTAAATAAAACGTCACGTTGATGAGCTTGTCCCTCACCCTTTTCTTTGCAAGTGTTTGTCCCAGTGTTGCATCCAGAAACCCAGTGGAAGGTAAAGGGGAAGACGAGAGTGCAGCTTTGCAGCCCTGACAACTCGGGGTGTTCTTCAAACGCAGCCCCTTCTGCTTTGGCCTCCTCTCAGTCTAAGGGTCCCATAGGCCCCTGAAACAGGACTGGAGTTGTTTGGCTTCATTGTCTCTTAAAAGACCCCCTCATGCTTTGTGATCTATGATTTTATTATGACTTTGACTTTAATTAAATCTAATTTAATGACTGTTCTTTTTAGAGATTAAAATTCAGTCTAGTTTCTTAGGGTTACCTGGGTGAGTTATATAACATCTTCTACTAAAACTTCAAATTAAAAAACAAAAGAAAGTCTTAAAAAACGTTGGATCAAATTGTCTTCTTTCATTGTGCAGGTATTACCTTTTATCCAAATTAAGTCAGTTCCTGAAAATATGTTGTATAGAAGACTTTTAATATGGGAGGCCTATGTGATATTCTTTTAAATATGGAAAAAATTATGTATTCTTTGTCTATTCAGAAACCCTGAGCAGACTTCCACAAGCATCACTAAAACATTTTTAAGCACCTATATAATAACCTGCTGAAGTTTTTATATAGTATTTTTCACAAAGCAGCTGACAAACCCCTTGCCTAACTTTTAAAATACTTAGCCCATTATTGGGTATATTTTTGTTTGGTAAGCAATGAGACTGGGCAGTATTGATTATGAATTAGGGTTTTCTTCTACCCAGCAACAAACAAGTGCTATGATATAAATAAATAATGAAATAATGTGATTCCATTTAGATTGGACTTCGGTTGCTGTAGCCCCAAATGCCTGATAGAAGCACCTTGTGGGATTCCGGAATCTCCTGAGTTCTCTGAAAAGATCTTTCAGGTTTTCTTCTTTCATCATGAAAGTTCTCAGCTTCCTCCGTGTCTATTTTTGGCAAAACCAGGGCTTTTTGGTTTGTGTGCATTAGTTTAGGATCTTAATATTATCTCTGGCTTTAGAAGGACTCTGATTTCCTGCTTATAATAGCCAAACCCTCTCATATGGGTTCTGTTTATTTATACACACATGTGAGAAAAGACCAGAAGAGGGGATTAGAAATATTCTACTAAGGAATAACAGTTAAAAGAATGAATTGATCTGTAGTAACCTTTTGATTCCTCTAACCTTGTCATATTATGCTGTTGAAATAAAACAAAATGCAAGTTAATCAGCTAGTTATTTCTCGTTCAGCAAGATGATAATCTATGCTGCTTTAGCATTGCTCGTTTCCAAGTGTCTGAAGTCTCGTCTCCTGAACCGTGTTTGGATTGCTTTGGGATTCATTTTATCATTTTAAGTTCAGCCCTTACTACAAATTCACTGCCATCAGATTCCTTCAGTCCCCTCTTCTCCTCCTTAACATTTCCTGGAGAACGCCCCCAATCTTCCTTTCATTTCCCATTCCCCCCCAAAATATGAAGAGAATCTTTCACTCCTTTGTTATTTACATTGTATCAAGGAGGCAAGTAAGTGGACAGAAAATGCCTGTTCAGTTTAGTAACAGACAGAGACTCTGAGTTAGGGCCCATCTGGCCTTTTCGAAGCTTCAGAAGCTGGTCCCTGTGGCTGGAGCATATCTGAGGGAGACAAAGAGTGAACAAGTTTGGACAGAGGTGGCCAGGGCTAGGAGTTTGGGTTTTATTCCAAGTGCAACAAGAAGCCAGTGGGTGGCTCTCAACAAAGTAGTGGTTATCTGATTGACATTTTAAATTTCCCTCTGGCTTCCATATGAATGGTGGAAGCAGGAGGGAAGCAGGAATGGAAGCAGGGAGGCCAGTGAGAAGGCTGTTGGTGAATTCCAGATGAGGAGTGGTGGTGGCTAGACGGGGTGGTGGCAGTGGGGAGGGAAAGACGTGGACAGTATGGGAGATGTTTTGTGGGGAGAATGGACAGAGGTTGCTAATGGGTTGGATTTGGAGGGTAGAAGTGAAAAAAAGAACTCAGGGATGACTTCCAGCTTTGGGGTCTGTTCTGCTGGGTTGGTGCTGCCGCTATTACTGTCTTCTAAGACGGAAAACCAGGGGAGAGGAAAACTGGGGGAGGATGGAATTGAACTGCGGCTGTCTGAAATTTGGAGTGCGTATTGGACCTCCAAATATATCTGTAATGTGTATGAACCAGTCTGATGACTTGGAAGCTTGGCGGCGACAGATCAGGGATAGAGACATGGTAAGAATTTGGAAGATATCAGTACATAAATAGTATTTAAAGCAATGAGACTGAATGAAATTGCCTTGTACATTTGTCATTTTCTCTGATGTATACCATCTCCCTCCCCTACGTTGTAAAATTCTGCCCATTCCGTGTATGTATTTTAATTGTAGTGTCTAATAATTTGGTGTTAGTTATCTTGTTTTCAGTAAAATATTCTGATTTCTTATTGTTTCTTTTCTTTTTATTGTATTTGATCAGTAGCATCTCTATTTAACTGGAGATCTAACAGCTGTGTGTTTTGTCTTCTGTTGTTTTCTTTCACAGGCAAAGTCATTAATAAAGATTTGCGACATTACCTGAGCCTTCAGTTTCAGAAAGGATCGATTGACCACAAACTGCAGCAAGTGATCAGGGATAACCTCTACTTGAGAACCATCCCATGTAAGTAGGAAATGGGCCAAAAGAAATGAAGCCAAAGCATCCTTATGGAGCCAATCAGACATCTAGAAATAATTCAGTAGAGTATCTTACATGAAATTGTGGAGACTGAGTTGGGGCCCTAGAATGCAACAAAAGGATGATAAGGAGAAAGGTTTTCAGAAGACATTCAGGGGGTGGTTTTTCAAAGTAGAACAACCAGAAGATTCTATGTGGAGGCTTTTTAAAAAGTCACTGGACTTTAAGGACATAAGGCTATCTACATCTACGTGCGTGTGGCTAACTAGAATTTATTCTTATAAGTCAATTTCTACAGCCTCTGCAGGGAAAAGACTCCTTTGTTTTCAATGCCTTGTGCACTGAGACTTTTTTGGTATTAATTATTAGGACATTCCTAATTTTGAAGTCTTCCGGTTCCCCAGAGGAAAAAAAGAAGAAAAACGCGGTACCTTTGTTTTGATGATCCATTTTGAATTTTTACGTTGATGTGGTGTCTCTGTTCCCATCTTAATGGTTTTCATAGGGCCTCGTGGTTGTTGTAATGGTGCTTTGGTTTTTGGAATAAAAAGCACATAACGAGATTGCGTATGCTGAAGTGTTAGCTTTAGTTAGTGCGGGTCTGGGGAGAATAAAAAGCAGTAACAGTAAAAGGGCATAAGAGGATATTCCGGTTTGTTTCCTTCTCAGTATATTTGACTCCTTGCAGATGCCAGCTTCTGTAATGGCTCTGAAACTCTTGGCTTCTTTTTCCTCTTATTTAATTTCACGCAGCGTCCAGGCCCTTACCAAGCTTTTCTAATTACGCTTCTTAACTCGATAACACTCTGCACTGCCTTAGCCCCTCACCCTTTCTTGCTTAGCATTAAAAAAGAAATAGCATTATGTAGTGGCAAAGAGTTAGATAAAACTGAGTTCGAAATCCCGATTTTAGCATGGTCCTAGCTGCCTCACTTGGGTGAGTTACTTAATCTTCCTGAGCCTCAGAATCTCCATGTCAAAAATGTGAATAAGAAGGCTCAACTCATACAGTTGTTACTAGAACTAAAGTAAGAACATGAATGTGAGCCCCTTGGCCTGGAGTAGGCACTCAGGTAGTGTTTGTCCCCTCCCCCACTCCTACGGCCTCCCTGCCTCCCGTGCCACCTCCATCTGGTCTGCCTAGAGTCTTTAACATGGTGTGAAACAGTTTGTGTTTTGTTCTTAAACCTGACTCCTTGTCTGTGACTGCTTCCTGTAAATCGACCTGGTCAGGTTTCAGAAGGGGAACTCCTGCCCTCTTTCCTTGGCATTTGCCTGATATACTAGCTTCATCCATCTTTTTATTCTTTAACTTGCTGACTCTCTTTGTTTTAGGAATAGGGTTAGACTTGGTAACCAATGTGGCACTTTCTCTCTCTTCATAGATCAATATTTTTAGTCTGTTTTGTCATGTTTTTTCGTTTTTCCCAGGTACAAGGCTTTTGTATAAAAAGTCTTTCTCCAGATTGTCGAAAGCATTCGAGCTCTCTCCTTTTAGGAAGGTTTGTGTGTTTTTCTAATGGCTACCTTTATATAAAACCCTGTTCCTCCTCCCTCCCGTTTATTTTGGTTCCTACTGTGAACAATGGTAAAACTACCTTGTCATCTGTTCTTCCCCCTTCCCTGGTCCTCTCCCATCATCTGACTTGAAATAATATCTTTTTTACTCCCAATAAACATAAGGTAATCAGTGAGCTTATTGTACTTTAGTTTTTCCATTTTAAGTATATTTTATTGATTATGCTATTACAGTTGTCCCAATTTTTTCCCCTTTGACCGCCTCTACCTGGTACCCTCTTCCTTCCAGCAATCCTCCAACTTAGTTCATATCCATGGATCATGCATATAAGTTCTTTGGCTTCTCCATTTCCTATACTATTCTTAACATTCCCCTGCCTGTTTTTTACCTACCATTTATGCTCCTTATTCCCTGTACCTTGTCCCTATTCTCTCCCTCCCCACTGATAACCCTCCGTGTGATCTCCATTTCTTTGATTCTGTTCCTGTTCTATTGTTTGCTCAGTTTGTTTTTTATTTTTTAGATTCAGTTGTTGACAGTTGTCATTTTACTGTTCATAGTTTTGATCTTCATTTTCTTAGATTAAGTTCCTTTAACATTTCATATAATGATGGCTTGGTGATGAGAACTCCTTTAGCTGTACCTTGTCTAGGGAGTACTTTATCTGACCTTCCATTCTAAATGATAGCTTTGCTGGATAGATTAATCTTGGTTGTAGGTCCTTGCTTTTCATCACTTTCTTGCCAGTCCCTTCTTGCCTTCACATTTCTTTTAGAAATCAGCTGACAGTCTTATGGGAACTCCTGTGTAGGTAACTGTCTCCTTTTCTCTTGCTGCTTTTAAGATTCGTTCTTTATCTTTTAACCTTTGGCATTTTAAGTATGATGTGTCTTGATGTGGTCCTCTTTGGGGTCATCTTGTCTGGACTCTCTGTGTTTCCTGGACTTGTATGTCTATTTCCTTCAAGTTAGGGAAGTTTTCTTTCATTATTTTTTCAAACAAGTTTTCAATTTCTTGCTCTTCCTCTTCTCCTTCTAGCATCCCTACGATTCGGATGTTAGTACTTTTGGAGATGTCCCAGCATCTTCTTATTCTCTCCTCATTTTTTTGAATTCTTGTTTCTTCATTCTCTACTGGTTGACTGTTTATTTCTTCCTTATGTTCCAAATTGTTGATTTGAACCCCAGCTTCCTTCTCTTCCCTGTTGGTTCCCTGTGGATTTTTCTTTATTTCACTTAGCGTAGCCTTCATATTATTCCTTGTGTGTTTGCCAAACTCAGTGAGTTCTCTGAGCATCCTTATCACCAGTGTTTTGAACTCTGCATCTGATAGGTTGGCTATCTCCATTTCACTTAGGTCTTTTTCTGGGGTTTTGATTTGTTCTCTCATTTGGACCATATTTCTTTGTCTCCTCAACTTGGCTGCCTCCCTGTGTTTGTTTCTGTGTATTAGGTAGGGCTGCTTTGACACCCCCTATCTTGGTGTACCTGTTATGTTGTGAGGGGTGGCGCCTTAGTTATTCACCGGGATGGGGCAACCCGCTTCACCACTTGTGGCACTATATGTCAGGGAGGAGTTGGAGAGGGAACAATGCCACTTGCTAAGCCCTCTCCCTGTCCCCAGTCACTTCACCCACTTCCCATATGCATTTGGTGTCTCTCTAGCTGTGCCCTAGTGGGTAATTCCAGAGTGGATGTGTTTGTGTACATTCTAGGACCGTGAGGGCCCTTTAAATGGACTTTCTTGAGAGACCATCAGTTTCTTCTACTGCCCCAACCCCCACTGGTATTTACAGCTGGAAGTCACGAGGCTTCACTTCCTGGTGCTGGAACCCTGGGCTGCAAGGTCTGGCCTGGGCCTGGGATTGCTTGCTCCCCAGGCATCCCTCCCAGTTTTTATCCACCACACACGTGAGATAATGTGGGACCACCCTGTTTCCCCTCCTGCCACTGCCTCGCCGCCTCACCACTGCCACAGCACATCCTCTCTGCCCCAGCTCCTCCCCTGCTTCCAGTCTGAGTGAATGTGTCTTCTTTAAAGCCTTAGCTGTCAGATTTGCATGCAGTTTGATTTTTCTGGCAGTTCTGGTTGTTTTTGCTTTGAGGTAGTTGCGCTCTTTCTTAGGGTTGTGTGAGGAGGCAAAGCCTGTCTACCTATACCTCCATCTTGGCCAGAAGTCTTACCGTGCTTTCATATGCTGCCCTCATTCTGACCATCCTTTTGCTGCTTGAGTCGTGTCTATATTGGCAAAGCAGAGGGCCACTAAATCCTGCGCTGTCCCATCTACTCATTGTTTATTCTTCATAGCGTGGGTAATTTAATCTAACTGCCAGCCTTACCTTGTTGTTTCTTCAGTGATGGTGGTGGTCTAATGCTTGTTCTCTACTAGACTTTCTAGGAAGGGCTCACGGATCACCTTAGCAGTTTGCCTGTGGTTTTTATACTTTAAAGTTTGGACAGTATGAAATCTTGGGCTCATATTTTCTTTTCTTGTCTATCTTAATTCCATTAGTCAATTATTTAATTGTCTTCTGTGGTAAGCATCGCTCTTAAAACGTCTGAAATAATCTGATTTTCATTCCCTTGCAAGGAACTTGGTGTTTTGCCTACATGGGGTGTCTCAGGGTAGCATTTCTAGTTTCTTAACTGTAGAGATCTCTCATCCTTGTCAACACAGTTAATAAAAATGTGTGTGTACTTTCTGTCACCTCTGCCACTTTTCCTGGGATCTCTTTTTAATTCACTTCTCCTGGCCTAGCTTTGCAGTTTCTGTGCAGTGTGAGGTTTTGTCCTGGGAAGGAGCCACACTTTCTGTGGTTTAAGCCACACGGTCTAAGCAGCTGCAGCCTTTCAGACCTAATAGGGTCTCTTCACTTACTCGCTGAAGGGTCTGCAACCCCACCTGGTCTCTGAATAGGGTTCTTTCCTGGAAGATACTTGATCTTCTCGGAGAAAAGTCTCATCCCAGGCCTGGGGCAAGGAAAATATTGTACCAGCTGAGCTTAGAACATCTAATTGTACCAGAAAATATGTAAATACTTAAAAAATTATGGGGACATATCACAAGGACTTAAAAAAAGCCACCTAGAGGTTTTCCACTGACAAAAATCTGAGGTAACCGGAGCAACAAAGTTAATGAGAGAGAAAGAGAATGAACACTACAGTTGTGAGGTGTCGCACTGTAGACAGAATGTGACTGTGGTTCCAAGAGAAGAGGGGAGGGGACCACACACAACTTTCCGCCTGGATGCACTTCCTGGGCCACGGCCCGGGCAGGCAGAGCAGACTCTTGAGTTGAGGGGACAGGAATCTGAGGCCAAGAGGTCTGAGGAGGTGTCTGGAATTGACAGGACAGGGTGTCGGAGAGCAGAGAGTTCAAGCAGTCTGCGTAAGCACCCCTTGAGTCGGTAGCTGTGTGCAAAGCTGAGACTGTGTCACGTGGGACTCCACAAAGCCCAGCAGAGAACTCCAGGAGCTGTAAGCTTAGCAATCGCTGGAGCTTACTCAGGGCTGGGAGAAACTGGAGGTCTAACCAGCATAGTGGAGAGACCTGGACGGCTCTATGGCTCACCTAGCAGGGCTGAAATGAGCCAGACCGAGCTCCTTCAGGCGTGCTTCCACGAGGCTTCATTAAGCAAGCCCCAGAGGATCAAGCGAATGTGCATGTAACTTAACTGTCAGCAAAAAGAAAGAAAGGAAGTTTTCAGTGTCTTTTCTTTTTTTTCTTTGCTCCTGCCTACAAAAAGACAGTAGTGAGTTTCAGCAGCACACCGGAGGCTGGCTCAGGGGTGCCCCTGTGGGTGGCTTTCCTACAGCGAATTTAGCAACACCTTCCTAGGTGGCTTCGCGAGTTTAACAGTTTCCATCCCTCACAGTTTCCTGACACGTTCTGTGGGCACCCCAGCCGGCTCCCCACATTTCAGTGTCTCCCCTGCAGTGGTTTTCCAGTGGGTTTCTGGCAAGTCCAGCCAGTGTCCCCACTGGTTTTCTAGTAAGTTAAGAGCACCTCCCAATCAATCTCCCCTCCCCTTCACCACCACCATAGGGTGCTTGCTGGTGGGTTTCACCAGTACTTTCCCTGACTGCCAGCCTCCACCCAGGAACTGCACTGGGGGCCATCTCTGTGCCCAGGCTACCACCACACCTTCTCCTGTGAGCTCGGATTCCTGACTGGGAGTGTCACTTTAGCTCGCTCTTAGTAAATTCCTTGGAAGTAGTTTATGATTCTTTATACGAGTTGTCCTTGTTCAAGGTGCCATGTGGTTTCACTCTCCTGTTTGGGCCCTGGCTGGTACTGAAGTGGTACTGGCAGTGGTCCCCGGAGACCCTGCAAGAAGGAATTTTAGAATTGGTTTTGGTTGTGTTTTTGGGCTTAGTACAGTGCCAGCTTCCTTCCAGTGGGAAGTGGCGTGTTTGTAATTCATGACAGGAAGTGGCATCACAGTTTAATCACAGTGTAATTTGTGGTTGCTTGGGATAAAGTGCCAGCTGAACCAAGTGTCTTGGGACCCAAAATGCCTGGGACATGTGACTTGTTACAGCAATAATGGTTCGGGGTGGCTTCTGTCTGAAGTCACCTGGTTTGTTATCATTGTGATCTCATGTAACAAGGTTATCAGAACACTTTTAAATCGCCTGATAGTGACATTTGCAAATAGATAACCTTCAAAGAAGAGGCCATTAACAAAATAAGCATAATTTTAAAATTCAAAAGATCTTATCACACATACTTACTCTTTGAATTTTTCACTCCTAAAATGAAATTTCAAAGTCCACAAGGTATCAGTTACTTTATGCAGTGGTCTCATCTTTGTTGGGTAACAAATATTCCAGACATAGGAAAAATCTTTCATTGGCATTCATACCCATCAAATTGAAAGTGTGTGTCCAAGAGCACCTTTAAGTGTGAGGCATTGTCACTGGTCATTCAATAAGCCTGCTTTCTTTTTTAATGATGGAAATATCTTTTCTCCTTGCTCTGATTTTGCTTTTGCCTTTGAAATCCATGTTGTTTCTACTTCAGATCTTAGACCAGTTTCTGAATTCAGGTTGGAGTCTTCCTCATCAGCTTTCACCTTCTCTTTTCGTTTCTTCTGTTAAAGTGTTTGCAAAGAGCACTGAGACTCACAGCAAATGCTCAAACGGTGGAAAATGCCAGAGAACGTTGTGGAATAGTAGCCAGGCGACACTCAGAACTCACGGCGAGGCGAAGTCACCACACAGCCTCACGGCGAGGCGAAGTCACCACACAGCCTCACATGTCAAAACTGTCAATTAAGGACTTACGTAGCCTTCAAAAGTTGTAATTTTTTTGGAACACCACTCATAAAAATTATATGGAGTATAAATGCATATAATCTTAATAATATTGTATTTGCAAGAAAGACCCACCGTTGGCAGGCAAGGCCGTGGCCACACATGCAAGGCGTGGGAACAGCAGTGAGGGAGCCTGAGCAGGCGGGGACCCCTGCTCCCCACGCGCTTCCGTCCTGGCCCCCAGAGATGCCAGCTTTGACATTCGATTCTGCTTTTCAGTGTTTCCTGCTCTTGCTTTCTTGATACTAGTAGATTCCTTCAAATATGTAACATCTCTGTATCAGGTTATTAACCTTGAGTTCCTACCAGGAGAACTGTAGTACATTTTTTCTCATTTTCCCTATACTGTTCTGGTTCCCAGAACTTGTAGAATTGTACTGTTCGAATTAGTGAATTGTATTGTAGGTAAATTATATCTGAATGCAGTGACCACAAATAAATGCCCACAATTGTTTTCTTTTGTACCATCAACAATATGAAAGTTTATAAAAAGCTATCACTTATAATACCATAACTTATTTGAAATACTTAAAATTAATCTTTAAAGAACTATAAAGATCTCTGTAAGGAAAATTAAGGGACATTAAAGATTTAACTATATTGGCAGAGATTTCTCGTTCGTAGATTAAAGACTCAATATGGTGAAGATACCAGTTCTCCTCAAATTGATTAATAGATTCAATCTAATCACATTAAAATTCCAGCATCTGCTGTTCTGGTACTAGAATTTACAGGGAAAGGCTATGAATAGAAAAACCAAAGTCAGTGGACTTGCTCTGCTATGTCTCAAGATTTATCTTGAAAATATAATAATTACAACACTGTGCTAATGGTGCAGGAATTGTCACAAGGTAAGTGGAACGCAATGGAAGCTCAGGGACAGGTACCCAGTATTATGCAGACATCTCTGTGTAAGTGTCTGCGACTGAAGCACTGTGGCTGCTCAGAGGGGAGGTAATTGACATTCCAGTAAATCATGTTGAGCCCTGACTGGTGTGGCCCAGTTGGTTGGGCATCATCCTGCAAAGCAAAAGGTCACCAGTTCAATTCCCAGGCAGGGCACATGCCCGGGTTGTGGGTTTGGTCCCTGGTCCAGCTGGGTTTGAGAGGCAACCGATCGGTGTTGTTTCCCTCTCTTTCTCCCTCCCTTCCCGTGTCTCTAAAAAGAAATAACATCTTTAAAAATAATGAGAGGAAGAAAAATAAATCGTGCTAAGTAGCAATTTGGTCAAGAAGGAGAGTGGACTACCTCTCATCAGCACCCCTCCCCCCCAAAAAAAAAAACTATTTTAATGTATTGAAGTGTTAGGAATGAAAGAAAACTGAAATGCTTTTAAAAAAGAGTATAAACTACCCCTGTGGTCTTGGAAAAGATTTCTTTGAGACACCAAAAGCATTAGCTGTAAAGGAAAGGATTGATAAACTTGTTGACTACATTAAAATGAAAAAAAACTTGTGTTATCAAAAGGCCATTAAAAGTGAAAAGAAAATATGAGTGGGAACAATACTGTTTGTCCTCCTACAACATTTGTTTCAAGGATGCAAATAGGCTTCTATGTGATTAGTAAATAGGAAGGAGAATGCTGTTGATTTAACCAAGGTGATACGGGTTTCATTCCATTTTCCCAAACAAGCTTATGCTTTGCATCATCAAGTAGCAGTGAGTAA
This sequence comes from Anoura caudifer, assembly GCA_004027475.1. Taxonomy (NCBI): domain Eukaryota; kingdom Metazoa; phylum Chordata; class Mammalia; order Chiroptera; family Phyllostomidae; genus Anoura; species Anoura caudifer. Next base: position 41,745 of record PVKU01000572.1, on the reverse strand, counting down.
ACACAGGATATACAAACACAGCCGAGTGACGCACAGGCCATACAGGATGCTCACCCATCTCAACTTGGCCTCTTTTCTCGAACATGCACTTTATCTTAAAGTTGTTTATTGTACGTTTTGCCTTGTCATTTTTCAGTAGCCTCACCCTCCCTTGCTCCCCTTTTAGTCAGGCTACCTTTTCTTTTCATTTTTTTAAAGACTAGGTATTATATTTACTCTAGTATTTATAATTAGGAATGTAACATGGCTTTTAAATTGTATTCATATTTTTAGTTAGGATTGGTATTGATGTGGTAGGGTTAGAAAGTTGCCATAGCTTTTGAGAGTTCAAACCTGACCCTATTTTCTCCATAATCTCTCATATTTTTGGTGCACAATTTTGCAGAAAGCACGGTTTCAAGAAAGCATGTTTCACATTTCAGCCGAAACACCCTGTTTGCAACACATGTATCTGTTGGGCTTTGTCAATATTAAGATAATTATTTCATATTTTAACCTCTCTGCACTTAGAATACATCTTCAGTAGATGGCATCTTTCAATTATAATTGCCAGGGTTTTTGGTGAGGGGATGGGGATAAAATAATGGTGCTTTTTAGAAGCTGGTGTTTTCTTAGATTGGACGAAATACTGCGGTATCCAGAAAGTAAAGAACTACACAACATATTTTAAAAAGATAGGCAACTCAGGCCTTGACCAGTGTGGCTTAGTGGGTTGGGCATCGTCCTGCAAACCAAAGGTCACCCGTTCGATTACAGGTCAGGGCACGTGCTTAGGTTGCAGGTTCAGTTCCCATTGGGGGCATGCAAGATGCAACCCATCGATGTTTCTCTCACACATCGATCTTTGTCTCCCTCTCTTTCTCCCTCCCTTCCCCTCTTTCTAAAAATAAATTTAAAAAAAGGAAAAGAAATGTCAGGCAACCCAGCAGAGAAGTGGCAAAAGATTTGAACAGCCGCTTCGCAACAGAAAAAATCTCTATGGCTAGTAAATATACGAAAAGGAATGTGTCATCTCATAAGGCAGTTGCTCAATAAATACCCAGGATGCTTTCACATACTTAGCATGTTGACCAAAGTTTTAAAAACCTGGTAAGTGTTGATATGGACATGAAAGTATGTCTAAGGTATGATTCCATTCACATGAAGTCACAAAACAGGCATGGCTAAGCCGTGTTGCTTAGAAATTCATTGCTTAGTTAGTAAAACATTTTAAGAAAAAGGGAAGAAGTCATCACCAATGTCAAGATGGTGGCTACCTCTGGGGGTCAGGGGAGGGAGAGAGTTTGGATTGGAGGGGCACAGGGGGGCTTTGTTGTCATGGTGATGTTCTGTTTCTTCACCTGCATGGGTTTGCTTTCTCATGACTTGTTTAACTTCACATACACACTTTATATACTCTTCTGTAGACTTCAGAATAAAATTAAAAGAGGGAATGAGCCGTTCTTCCATCCAGTGTTGTTGGTAGGTCAGGCAATAGGAGCCTTGACCATGGGGGTTCAGCAGAGTGGGGGCTGCCGATGAACACAGCTAACTGCCGCAGCGGCGTGGTTGGGACCAAGGCTCTCCGGGAGGGGCCCCAGAGAGGGTGAGAGGAGAGCAGTCGGAGATGGTGAGTCAACAGAACTTGCCAGAGGCATTTTTGTCTCAAGGGGAATACTACAGTGGTGACTGGAGGGGGGCAGGAAGCTTCACGTTAAACATATTGAGTGTCAGAATAATACGCAGATGAATTTTCTGGAATGCTGAAGGCAACTGGGGTAGGATGGGGAGGGGAGAGGATTTTTTATGTGTATGGGATGACATGTGAGGGGAGGAAGTAAAAATTTGTAATACTGGAAATATGTACATTGGAATCATGCGTAACATTTCATGTTTATTAATGGAAAGAAGCTCAGCACCACTCTGCAGAAAGAGGATGAAACACAGAGGGATTGAGTGTGTGCTTAAAATTCTGCCGTTGACAGTAACCCCAGGTGAAAACACTGAGTTGCTCCTGCCCTTTGGGTCCGTACTCTTTTTATAGTATTAACTACAGTGTGGTTTGCTCTTAAATTGGGTTTTATGTAATCATTATATTTTATAGTAGAGTTTATTTGGATAACATTTCAATTAGCCTTTTCTGCATAACAGACCACCCTAGATTTAATGGCTTAGAATAGCCATCATGTATGTATTTCTCATGATTCCACGAGTTGGCTGAGCTCAGCGGGGACCACTCACATGGCTGTTGTCCTTGGCTGCCCACCTGGGGTCCGAGGGGCTAAGATGGCCCCACTCATGTCTGGGCCCTTGCTGCTGTTTGCTGGCTGGGAGCTCTCATCATTCAGTAGTCTAGACTGGACTTCCATATGTGGCAGCAGGAGCATCCCAGGAAGGCCACAGTGGAAGTGGAGATGCCTGAACTTACAGAGCGTCCTGTCTCCCACATTAAATTGCATAAAGCAAGTCATAATCCAGTCCAGATTCAAGAGGTGAGACAACAGGCCCCATCTCTTCAAAGATGGTGATGCTAAGTATTGTGGCCATCATTTTCCACTTATCACAGATAGTTACAAATTTTGAATTTAATCATTGAGTTTATTTTCTAATGTTAATTTTTACTTCCTATGGGGCTAAAGGCTGTTGATTTGGAGGAATCTAACAATGTAGTTTTAGTCAACATATGAGAAACAAAAATTTGACTATGAAAAGTGTGTTAAGAAAAAAGAATTTATGTTTTCCAGATTTTGTATTCTCTGTGGTGTAAAGTAGATAAATTATCATTTTTATAGAAAATGTGGAGGGGAAATGTATTGAATACAACTATCTTTTTGCTTAGAATGAATGTTAGCTTAATCATTTTCTGATATCATTACCATTAATGTTTTATCATCACCTTTGTGAATTTTTCTCACGTTACAGACTATAATAGAATGTAATAACAATTATAAAGTAAGAGCAATAAGTACTTTCCTGTGAATGAATTATAATAACAGTGTGTTGCTAGGTACTGTGTTAATTACATTGGAGTAAACTTTTACTTAATTTACTTGACAACTGTCTGTATTGTGTACCTATGCTGATCCCCACAATCCGCCATGACTTGGGGCCGTCACTCTGAACCAAGTGGACGTGGTCCCTGAATGTTGCCATACCCTGGATGGACCCGGGGAAGGCTCTCTAGAGAAACTTCTAAGCCAGGACCTGAGGGATGAACAGCAGTTAGCTGAAGTAAGTGGGAAAGGGAATAGGAAGTCTTCAAGGGAAAGGAATGACTTGGTCAAAGGAATGCTTGGCCTTGGAGGTAAGCAAGTGCAAAAAACATTATAAGAATTAAAAAAAAGTGTATGATGCTAACACGTAGAATGTAGAAGGGATGGGGCAAGAAAGACGCCGGAGAAGTTGAGTCTGGGTTTTATGCCAGGGATCATGGGCAACCATTGATGGGTTTAGCGTCCTTGCTGAGATTATTGTTTTAGAAAGTCACGGCTGCGGTTTGGGTAAGGGGTGCAGCCAGGGAGAAGAAAGGAGGCAGTACAGACCACAGCTGATGGCAGGGATTAGGTGAGTGTGAGAACGAAGGGAAGTGTGGAGATGCTGGAGTATCCAGGAGCGGGAGTCAACCAGACTGGGTGACTGGAGGCGCAGTGCAGGGAGGAGCCCAGGGGGACTCTTGGGGTCCTGGCTTAGAGTGCTGTCGGTGAACAGGGAGCAGGTGTGGGGAGACCCCCTGGCACAAGACTTGCTGCAACACCCCAATGCTATTTCCAGGTTGAATGCCTTGATCTCTTTTTTGTATCCTCTAGTCTTTGAAATGACATTTTTAACATCAGTTCATGTAGTTATCAATTCTTACTCAGTAAGATTCAAAGGGAGAAATACTGTTATAACCTGAATGTATACCTTGGGTCTGAAAGAAAGGTTTTTACAGCTGACCTTTGAACAACACAGGTTTGAATTGCATGGGTCTACTTATATGCAGATTTTTTTTCAATAAATATATAGTCAGCGATCCATATTCCCAGGTTTTGCCTTGGGCATCCAACCGAGGATTGAAAACAGTGTTTTCCGTCTGTAGCTGGGACTCCACGGATGCAGAGGGTTGGGGGGGGGGCGACTGCGTGCATTGTTCTGCACTATAATATGTAAGGCACTGGAGGATCCACCTAGTTAGGTGTCCTGGAACGAGTCTCCGTGGATACTGAGGGGAGACTGTAGTCAAGTTTGGGGGAGTCAATAGTTATACCTGGATTTTCACCTGTGCACGTGGAGGGGGCAGGTCAGTGCCCCTAACCCCCGTGTTGTTCAAGGATCAACTGTACTTCAGTAGAAATGCATTAGTGGACTGAAATTTAGTGTTCTGTTGCTGAATTTCATTAAACAGTTTACTTCTTAATTTTTTTTTTTTAATTACTTGAAGGCATTCATGGCTAAGAAGCAGTATGTGAATACCTACCTTAAGCTTTCAGCCTTTTAATTCATTTGTCTACAGTAATTTCATAATTAACATTTGTCCAAGTTTTAAAAATGGAGTTCATTAAAAGAACTTAAATTTATTTTCTATTTTAATTTTTCTGTGCCTCTAGTAAAAAGAACATTAGTTTCTCTTCTCTAAGGAAGAAAAAAATGTATAAGATAGCTACATAAAAATGAATCTGTTATTGGTGGATTACATTAAGCAATGATAATTGAGGTTTAAAAGAATTTACTCTGCGTCTTAAGTTCAGCTTTCTCAGACACTGAAATGCTGTAGTCTTTGTGGTTCTGAATTCCATGGCGCTCTGCAGGTTTTATGAGAGAGGGCTGACTCGTTCTGCACTGTTCATGGTCCTGCTTCCACTTAGGAACTCGAACTCGCCTCAAACTTCCTGGGCCTGGTCCTCGTCAGTACAGTGGTCTCTTCCTCCCGTGTGCGTTCTGTAGGCTGCATTGTCTATTATTTGCAATATTTTGTAAGTTTAAAAGTACTTTACAACCTATCTTTTTCTTGTTTTTTTTCCTTAGGCACCACAAGGGCCCCCAGGGATGGGGAAGTGCCAGGGGTGGACTATAATTTCATTTCTGTTGAGCAGTTCAAAGCCCTGGAAGAGAGTGGAGCATTGTTAGAAAGTGGAACATATGATGGTATGTCCCCAGGTACTGGTAACAGCAACCCAGAACACTGTCTGAATTATGATTTTACCAAACAAAAAAGTTTTCTATCGGTTTTGGGGAAAATTGTCTTTTAATTAGGGTATTTGTAATTTACTAGTAATGAGATTAGACAATAATCAAAAGCATTTCATCATATTATTAGGTCAGTTAGCCCTGGCTGGTGTGGCTCAGTGGATTGAGTGTCGGCCTGTGAACTGAAGGGTCGCAGGTTGGATTCCCAATCAGGGCACATGCCTGGGTTTCAGGCCAGGTCCCCAGTAGGGGGCACTTGAGAGGCAACTACACGTCAATGTTTCCCTCTCTTTCTCCCTCCCTTCCTCTCTGTAAAATATAAAGAAATAAAATCTTTAAAAAAATCAATTATGAACAATACACTAAAATTATTCAAATTAACTAGTTTGCATATTTCATAGTAATTCACATTCATCATTTGAACTCAGCAAGTGTTTGTAGATTGCTTTCTACTTGTGATTGAGAATTAAAATACTGTACACGTTAAAAATCTATTTGCACCTTGGCTAGGTTGGAGGAAAATGAATATAGAATTTTGGGGTGGGACAAGAACAGAAAAATTGGTTTTCTTTTTATATCTCTTTCCTCTACCCACTTGATTCTAAGTACAGATTTAAGATCAAGTTCAGTTTTTCAATGATTCGATGTTAGATCCTTTTATTCCCTAAGTGGCACTCTTCCCTGGCGAGCTTGTCCACGCCTGTAGTAACCTACACTGTTACCTCATTGCTTTCTCATGCTGCTCCTGTCATTGCTTTTTCACAAGCTCCGGAAGGCAGACATGGTGTCTTTCTTCCTCAATATTATCTTCAGTGCCTAAGATGATGATCAGTAAAATCTCACTCTTATTTCAATATACCAAGTATGTGTTTGTGTTCTGTCCAAAAGAGTAATTCTTCATAATTTCTCTCTCTAGCAGCTCCATGAGTTCAAAACAGTAGAGACACCATTTGCTTCCTTTTTCTCACAGTTCCCATCTAGTGTGTTACCAAACCCGGTCCTTTCCGCCTTTGCTGCAGCAGCTTTCTCAACGCCTTTCTCCTCACTTCACCACCTCATGGTAGGCCCGCTGCACGAGCTCCTGTGGAGGGCGCCGAGTTAGCATCATTTGTTTCCATCTCTTCCCCATGTCCCCTCCACCCTGCCGTTGCTACCCTGCTGCTACCCCTCAAGCACAGCTCTGCTCATCCCCTCTCTCCCCCTGAGAATCTTCAGTGAGTTCTTTTGGCTGCTAAGTTTGACCCAGCTACCCTTTCTGGACTTAGCTCCAACAGATTCTTTCATTTGGTCCTTTTTTTTTTTTGGACCATTTTTTAAGTATCTTCTACGTGCCAAGTGTTATCAGAGGAACTAGAGATACTGCAGCGAACAATACTGAAATAACACTGTCTTAATAAATCCTATGCTTAGTGGGAAAGGCAGTCAGAGCGAAGTAACTATAAATTGAGGTGTTATAAAAGAAACAAAAACAAGGGATTTAAAGCAAATCATAGGAATGCCTTATGTAGATAAGGTGGCCAGTGAAGACTTCTCAGAGGAAACAGCAGCTACTTATTTTTTATTTTATGCAAACAGCCTACTCTTCCTTCACCTCTCTCTTAAAGCCAACCATCGCAATGTGTTTCCCATGCATGTTTTTGTTTGTATGTGTTCTTGCAAAATGTGTAGTTATTATTTACATCCGGACTGTGTTCTAGATCTCATTCAGTTATAACTGCCTTCACTTATTGCTGTGTTTTTAGAGTCCTCCACGTGGCTCTACTGTATGCGCATGTAACTCACTGCTTCCTAACCTGCTGCACAGTGCTTAATTGTGAATCCCCTGCATCTTACCTAACCGTTCCACGGGTGCTGGACTTCAGATCGCCTCCAGCTCCCCATCACCACCGATTAAGTTGCAGCAAACATTCTCACACATGTCTTCTTACAGACCCGCGTGAGACTGTCTGGAACACAGACCCAAGGGCAGACTCGTTGGGTTACAAACCCTGCAGCCTCCGTTCCCACCAGCCATGCATGAGGGCCTGCTCCTGTAGCGGCTGTAGTAATGGCTCCACGTCCTCAGCGACAGCGGGCCTTACCCAGCTCTATGATTTTGCCAGTCTGATGGTTGCAGAAGTGGTTGTCTGATTTAAACTTTAGTTTCTCTGGAAGTCAGAGAGCTTGAGCATCTTTTCATTTGCTTATTAGTTTTTTGGCCTTCTGCAAATTGTCTGTTTAATTGCTTGCTTTGGCAATTTTTAAAAAATGGGATCTCAATTGCATTCCAGTTTGCAGACATTCCTTAGATATTTAGATATGTATTTAGGTATTAATTCCTTATCTGATATAGGTGTTTTCTCCCATTCTTTCACCTAATAACCTTGTCCTAAGTCTCTTCATTAAACAGAAATCCTTAGTTTTTGTCTGTCCAATTTATCACTGTTCTCCTTATGACTTGTATTTTTGAAGTTTCGTCTAAGAAGTCCTTCTCTGCCCTGAAGTCATGAAGATATTCTCCTACATTTTCTTCTGCTAAGTATAAAAACATGTTACATATTTGACAAAGTAGCATATGATATGTTATTAATTACCATGTGCTCAATTCAAAGGAAATGCAAATTGAAATATCATAAACCATCTCACATCCATCATATTGCCAAAAATTTTAAAAGTGTGATAATTGAAGGAAATGGAAACTCCTCCCATACACAGCTGGCGAGAGTATGAAATGAAACAGTCCCTTCGGGGGCATCTAGGCAACAGCTAGTAAAATTCGAAGGTGCATGGAATTCTAGCCTAGCAATTCCCTCTCAGATGCCTGCCCTAGAGAGACCCTTGTCTATGGGCATGTGTAGACGGTGCTGGCATAGTCTCTATCACACTGTTCAAAACAGGGAGGGGCTGGAAACAACTCTCTTCTCATAGGGGAATGGATAAAATCCATTTTAATCTGTTCATTAAAAAATGGACTATTCTACAACAGTTAAATGAACTAGAATCTACATGTCAACAAGAATAAGTCTTAGAAATATAACTGTAAAAGGAAAGTTACAAAAGGATACATACAGTATACTGTTCAGAAAAAAGATATGAAATGTTATTAAGAACACTTTATGAAGCTTTTATGAACAATAGTGTTTGTATGTCATGTATGCATATACATATGTATTTAATGTATACATGTATGGGGACATGACACGTGCTAACCTCAGGATAACTTGGAGAGAGCGGGTAGGACAGAAACAGGAAGTTAGGCTCTCATAGTGTGTGTGACCATATATATATATATGTCCTTAGCAGGGGAAAGGGAGACCTGAAAGAATCTGGCAAAAGTTCATGTCTGGAGGCTGTGTAAGTAATAAATAAGGAGGTTTTCTAATACTACTCTAATACTATCGTCCGTGATTTTATGTACATATTTTGCCATGCGCACCCACAGTTTTTGTGCACATTATACATGGGATTAGTGTGCCCATTGTCATGCCCATGGTGTGCAGTCATTATACCAATGTATAATGTGCATCCTTATTTTCCTTCAAAAATTTGGGCAAAAAAGTGCACGTTATATGTGGCAAAATATGTTATCTTTGAAATATCTAACAGTTCCTTTGTAAAAATGAAAATACCTTCAGAAAAGAAAAAGTTCCAAAACAGCTTCAAAAGGATGAAAAAACTTTGTTAATAACTATCATCAGAGCTCACAAACTTTGTAATTTTATACCTTGCTATAATCTGCAACCTTGATGTTTTCCAGCAACTCAAGTAAAATAGATATGATTTTTACTCACAAGCAATGCTTATTATTAAAACCAATACTTTTTTAAATAAGGAAACTGCCAGAATTTATTGTGAAGTCCTACAGTGTTATCAATGATCATGAACAACAATCACAATACCCTGAATTTTTCTAATTTTCACGCTGGAAAAAAGTTAAACTTTCCAGAGCTAGACAATAATTGTTAAGAATACACACTAAAATGTGTTTCTAGTAAAAGTCCCATCCTTAGAAAAAACGGACCTTGAATTTTTGTTCTAGTCCCTCTCAGTGCCGTGGTAGTGAGATTATCGGGCATCACGCAGGAGGTGCTGGCACATCCTCTTCCCCACCCAGACCTCGGTTTGGAGCATTTCTCTGCCCTTTGCGCCAGAGATGTGTGAACTGGCTTTTTGTCATCAGTTCCTTCCCTGCTTTACTTCCAGGTCGGAAAGTTTGCTGAGATCCCATTAGTCTGTTTTAATACGAATCTTTGCCTCCGTCTGCATGACAAGAATAATTCCATTCCAAACTTGGATTTGAAAGCAAGGGAGCAATGGCGTGGGGGAGAGGCGAGATATAATTGAAAAGCTTTCTCCTTTAATTTCACTGTTTTGCTTTGAGTATTTTAACAACAATGCTGCCTAAAGTCAAATTTCCAAAGAATTTATCTTAATGCTTTCCCCTCCAAAACATGCCTGACCTACGGTAAACTATGTTATTTGTAGATGTGCCACAATGTTACAATCGACAGCCCATGCATTTTCATCTAGGAAAAAATACCCCATTGTACACCCCATTAATTTGCTTCATGGGGATGAGCATCTTCATTACCTCCTCGGGAGCCAAGGAATTTGTTTAGAAGATGTGATTTAAAAAATAGAATAAAAGAAGCTCAGTATTTTACTCCAAAATCCTATTTATCTTTTTATAACATCAGAAGAGTGATTGATGCAAGGTCAAAGCTAGCAGGAGCTGCGAACTGCTGATGCAGGTGCATCCACTGAGCGCTTTCCCGTTATGTTTGGCTGCCTAATGAGAGCTGCGTGGCGAGTTCAGAAGATATTCAATTGTTTTCATTGTATTCTGGAACATTTATTTTCACTGCAAAAATTACTGATCCTCAAGACTTAACATATTCTTGCTTTCCTGAGAGTATGCCAATATTGAATTATGCTAATAATGTCTCTATTTGTTCAACAAATTGTCAGATAAAATGATATAATTAGATTCTCAGGAAAACTTTAAAAAATTACTTTTACATAAACAGCCTACAATTCACCACAGACTGGTTAATTCTTAGCCTTATCCTTTGCCCACATATTTCCTCATTTTAACAAAACAGTTCATTTTGTGAGTTAGTTTTCTTCTCCTTTACTCCCACTTTTACGCCAATGAGTCTTAAACAAGAGCACCAATGCATTTAAATTCACAAATTAGGCCCTCTGTTAGAGCCCGTGCAAAACTGCAAGCCCTCATGGAATAAATAACCTATACACATCAAGTCAACTTCCCGGCCTTAGTGCAAATAGTATTAAAATGTTAGATAATATATGGTGAAGGGCACTGGAAAAATTAGTTATTTTTACTCTTTCTGCCTCCTTCTCCAAGAAGTGCTTTGACCTTCATTTGGCTGGCAGTGGTCATTCAGAAACTTCATTGTCAGCCAACAGGACAGAGACATACACTCGGTCATGTTGTCGTGACTCTCGATTCCATGTGGGTATTTCCAGCTGCTGTCACTTGGTTCATTTCAGGAAACTTCTATGGCACTCCCAAGCCTCCTGCAGAGCCCAGCCCCTTCCAGCCTGACCCTGTGGACCAGGTCCTCTTTGATAATGAGTTTGATGCCGAATCCCAAAGAAAACGAACTACATCTGTCAGCAAGATGGAAAGAATGGACAGCTCTCTACCTGAAGAGGAGGAAGATGAGGACAAGGAGGCTGTTAACGGCACTGGTGCTGCAGGTTTGTAAACGGACGACCGACTCCTACGTGGGTGGTCGTCCGGGTGGACTGCAACATGGCGCTGGATTGGAAGTAGCAAAATGTTTCACAAAGCACATGCAGAGCGAGTGACGAGGTTCTAGTGTTTTTTGTAAAGGTTTCGTGTGGAACAAACTGTATTTCTGTCAGTCATCTTGTAAGCTGAAGCGAGTTGCCCCAAGTGGCCATTCTGATAAATCAGTCATAAGCTATCGTAAGTGATAATGTAAGATGATGTTACTGTGCTACAGTGATTTTCAACCAGTGTGCTGCAAGAATTTTTAAAACATGCAGTACCTGACTATTTAGTGAGGGGCACTGGCCTCTTTTCTCTTAGATTGTCAAATAAAAAAATGACAATGGCCACCACAACAATAGTCCTTGGGTGTGAGTAAATCAAAATTATACCTATTTTTTGTCAAATCAGCAAATTTTTTATTTTATTTTTTTAAAGATTTTATTTATTTTTAGAAACGGGGGAAGGGAGGGAGAGAAATACCAGTGTGTGGTTGCCTCTTGAGGCCCAGGCATGTGCCCTGACTGAGAATTGAACTGGTGACCCTTTTTTCTCTGTCTGGCACTCAACCACTGAGCCACACCAGCCAGGGCAGAAAATATATTTTATATTTAGTAATTAGTTTATATGTGCCACGAGATGAAAATGGTTGGAAATCACTGTCCTACTGCTTAAAAGATTTGAGATTCATTTCTGATGCTGGAATATGGACATCTTGTTGGCCTAAGTCCTCCTTTATGGGATATGAACAAAATGTAGATGTTTTAAGGTATGGCCTTCAACCGAAACAAGTACAGAGCTTTGGAAATATGCTAGTAAATGTTATCCGGAAGGTTCGTTAGCAGCACTTTGACTTTAAATTCAGTACCAGTCAAAGAAAATTTCCGAATTGACTCTCATAGTTTTTAGTACACGCAAAACCCACAGCAGTTCACTGGCGGCGAACCTTCATTGGGGTGCCCCTGAAAACATGGCAGTTGTGTAGGAAACTTACACTTCCGATTGAGAGTATGAGCTGAGAGCCCCGGAATCACAGCAGAACTGACTCCAGTTCTGTTTCTACAGTAATTCCTTTCAAACACTACAATGCAAGCTTCACGAGGGTTGGAGTTTTTCCTTATTCTGTTCATTGCTGTATCCCTCACACCACAGACAGTGCCTGACACATAGTAGAAACTAAGAAATACATGTTATTGGTACCCAGTAAATGAATGGGTCTGATCATGTCCCCAGATTTGTAGAACCCATTACCACGTCATTTTCCTGAAGCCTCCTGATCTTCTCCCTTATCAGTAATTAAAATTTGCTGTATACACTGTATGTATTACTTCAACACATTCACCATTTGCTCCCCCTCCAGACTGTGAGTCCTGTTTTATGGTCCTAACATCTCACATAGTTCGTGTAGTACCCCAATATATTTGGGTAAAAACGGGTCTGAAACGGTTTAGGTGGATTCACATCTCGTTCTTTAGGGGTTGTTGAGGGCAGTCAGCCTTGTTGTTCGTTTTAGTTTATCGGGGTTGCATTAGTTAATAAAATTATGCAGACTTAAGCTGTACAGTTCTATAACACATCATCTGTAGGTTGTGTTGAGTGTTCACCACCCCAAGTCATGTGTCTTCCCATCAGCATTTATCCCCCCTTTGCCCCCTGACCTCTCCCCACCTGTCATCAAGCCTTTTGATGCTGATGGCAGCTTAGCTCACCCACAAAATTAAGTCTGTTAACTTTTTTAAGACTGGGATTAGAGACCACACATTTGTTCCAGTGTGGTGATTTATATGTCCTGGGTAAGCAGGCAAGGAGGACGTGGCCAGGGCACGGGTGGGGGTGAGGAGCAGTGGGAGGTGGCAAGTAGTGGGATCACAGGGTTATGGAGGTTGCCTGGATGAACCGTAGGGATGAGCAGTGCCGTGTGATGATGCCTGGGGCTTCCTCTGAGAGTCTGATTCCGAGGCACCGGCTGCCATCTGGAGTTACCGCGGTTGTGTAGTGAGTTCTGGAAACAAGCTCCAGGTGCATGCGGTGTGCACTCCCTGGGCGGTCACCGAGTTTCAGTGTGTTTACCTGTCTGTGGGCTTCAGGGCTCTCAAAAGAGGTTAATACCACCGACAGGGAATTATATTTAACATTAAGAAGTCTGTGGAGTGTGACTCTTAAACGTTAGTGTCGTTTGAAAGGCCAGGGTTAAACACGTGCCAGGTGGCTCGGTGTCGCGGTGAAGAGCACACAGTCTGCTTGGGTCGGTGTCCTGGCTTTGCTGTTCATCCACCGCGTGACCTGGACTGAATTAACCCAACCTCGCTGTGCCTTATCTTCCTCATCTGTAAAATGGGAGGAGTAATAATACATACGTATGGGGTCGAGTGAGGGTTATGAATTGCTACCTGTGAGGAGCTTAGAGCAGAGCCTGACAGTGGAAGGACTGTGGCTGTTGTCGTTAGCCTTCTGTGGGTTAATAGAGGCTCAGTGTGTCCCAAATTGAGTCTGGAGTTGTTTTTTGCCTACAGCAGAATGTGGACGCAAAGACAAGGGAATCTGCAGTAAATATGTGGCCTTTTGTGAGAAGCGAAGAGGGCGGTTGGAAGAGAGTATGCGTTTCCCTACTTTTCACACTGTTCTGTTTTGAACAGAACACAGGGAGAGGCATTCTGAGTCATCTGACTGGACCAAGACCGTGCCGAGCTACAGCCAAACCAGCAGCTCCATGGACTTCAGAAACTACATGATGAGAGACGAGACCCTGGAGCCGCTGCCCAAAAACTGGGAGATGGCCTACACGGACGCGGGGATGATCTACTTCATTGAGTAAGCGCGTCTGCCCCCTCGCCGGCCGACGCGCCCTGCGCTGTGAGACTTGTCGGGAGGGAGTTGGGCATCGCGCCTCAGGGCTTCCGTGCCTCTTTTCCTTTAAAATATTCTTCACTATTATAGTTATTCTTCAGTGTTATAGTTGATTCTTAATCTGACTTTTTTCCCCTGGATGTTTTGTTTTTATTTGACTTAGACAAAGGTTTAGTGTATTCAATCTCTGGTTTTAGAAAAACAGGAGGATTAAAAACAGATTTAGCACTGATAATGAAAAATGTAAGAGATAGAGTTTTGCTTTGCTTTTTTTTTTTTTTTTTTTAACCTTCGGGTATGTTGTCCCTCTTAATGAGCATTTCTAGAAAGTCTGTTAATGAGCAGCTCTAGAAAGGAATTATTGTATGAGGGAAGACATATTTCTTATCTGAGCTAAATATTTTTAGTCCTAGAGTTTGGATTTGGTATTTTCAGGCAAATAGGATAAGGGAGGAAAATCACTGATCCTCAGAATAATTGGTAAAATATAAATGCGCACACAACTATGACATGAAAAAAGCACCATGAATGTGCTTACATGTACAGGGATATAGAATACCCTATGTACTCAGCCTAAAATTTTATATTGCTTACACCTGAGCATATTACGTAAATAATTATCAGCAGTTTTATTATGAAGTATTTTTATATTCTCATGCTGCCATACTTTCCATCTTTAAGCTAATTCACCCAGAGGTAAGATAGCAATGTAGTAAAGTTACAGAATATGATAATTAAAATACCGAGGACTGGACACTACACTCAAAAAAGAGCACATCTCAGGAATGAGTTAGGGGCAGGAGATTTGGACGTGTTTCCTCAATTGGTCCCAAATCCCACAGCCTTCATACAGAATGAGCATCTTGCTGTACCAAGTGAGATTCTAGTATTTAAAAGATGTAGATTTTGTGTGCATGGTGTTCTTTTTACCATGTGTGGTAAATTACTGATTTTGCTATACATTTATATAAACAGTAATGACACAGATTATACACAGCGGACAAAATCAGTTATACTCTTCTCAATGGGCAAGTTAAGGAGTTTTTGGAGGGTGATTTAGACTTCTGACTTTCGTGCTGACTTTAGAACTAACCCCCCAAGTAAGAGGTAGAGTCACTCACTGCAGGTAGCTAGAAGATCCTCAGAAACCGATTACGCGACATTGAATCTGACAACTTCACCCTGCAGATGGGATAAGTTAGTAAATTGTGGGGATGGGAATTTGTATAAGAAATGTCTTTGTAGGGGAACATTATCAAAATGGATTGACAGCCTAAATGTAAGATCTGAAACTATAAAACTTCTAGAAGAAAACACAAGGGAAAAGCTTTGACATTGAACTTGGCAAGGACTTCTTGGGCACAACACAAAAAGCACAGGCAACAAAAGCCGAAACAGAGAAATGTGGTCGAATCAAACCTACAGAGCCGGGTGCAGCCAAGGGAGGAGTCGACGGGCCGAAAGGCAGACTGGGCAGGAGGAAATGCTTGGAAACCATTATCTAAGATGGGGTTAGTATCCAGACCAGAGCGGGATACTTGCTGCTGGATAGAGCTCTCTCATTTGCTGTAGCTGAAGTGTTTGGTCCAAGTCATTGGTGCTGTCAAATCACACCTCTGTGAGCAAATGACGCTGGGTTGTAGTCTTCAGCTACTGTTTCGGGCATCACCTCTTGGGCATCTCTTTCCCTTCAGAAATAGTGGGTGAAATCCTAGTGGATGGCCTACATCTGCTAAGATAGCAGTAAAAATTTTGGCTCACCGAAACCAAAGAGAGCTTTCCTAAAGTAACTGTTTTTCATTTGGTTTTGTAAGATATACTTTTGTTTTGTTGTTGTTTTTTTTTTTTCCAATGTGTGTGTGCCACTAGGCCTCTGTGGAGTCTTAATCCTTTGCATTTTGCTAAAATGGATTTAACTGGAGAAATTATCTGACAGAATGGGTAACAGACTTTCTAGAAACAATCCCAGCGTCTCCTAGTGAGATTATCCATATTCAGAATACAAAGAAAGTTTCTGCCACTCTCCAGTGTGTGTGTCGCCAGCGTGTGGGAGGGGCTGCTGTGCAGGTGGCTCGGGAAGTTAGAAAAGGTATGAAAAGAGATGATTAATTCCCTGAAGCCTTGGCTCCAATTCTTAAGACTGGCCGATGCAGAGATTAGTGAGTTGATCTCATGACAAAGACCCCAAGAAAAGACACCTTGTTCACTTGGCTGCTCTCACACTATTTCATAATAACTTTTCATTTTGTTGCCTCCCTATATATTTTCTACTGTGATTTTGTCTTTCTTTACTCTCCTCTTATTTCAGATACTTAAACTGCGCTATATTGCTGTTTGCCTGCCCCCCGGTGTGATGGTTTTGATTCAGCACCAGTATCTGCTGCGTGGTGGCCTGGTGTGAGGCCCACCATGACCTCTAGTGAAATTAAACAGATGCTGCCCTTTGAAAGCATCTGTGGCCTACCTCCTAATAAAACAGGGTGTGGGGCGATCTTTTTGTTCCACCTTTTTTTTGCTATTAAATATATGGTCCATACTGATGAAAACTTAGTTTCATAGAGTTGAGTTTAATTCTACCCATCATTTTTACTCAACTTATTGCAGAAACAGACATGGTAAAACTTTTTATTTTATTTGCCTCGACATTGTTTTATTTTACATAGCCCCGGGGGTCCAGAGGCTGTGTCTGGGTGTTCATCTCTGTGTTCCCAGCCTCACATCACAGGGGCTCAAGAAATGCAGTGTTTTTTGTTGGGAAGGAGGAAGGAATTCAGCCAGCAAGCAGATAAGGTTTTCAACGATAATGCAGAGCAGGGGGCTGTAGCTCACCCTTTGAAACATTTTGACCACTTTAAAAAGTGTCCTGTGCACTTGTCATCTTACCCCTTCTTTATAATCTTCCTTCTCAAGTCCGCACCTCTAGCCTTACGTTCGCTTTAAGGCAGGTCTGCAGCAACAGACCGAGAGCAGCGGGATTATTGAATCGGAGGTGGACTAACGGAGCCTGTAGGAGATGAATATTCTAGCATCACACACCATTTAGTCACTTTCAGTCTTCGCTTTTGAGAGTATTTTTCTCCCTTTTTATGTTACCGTTTCTAATTGAAATCTTTATTCTGCAGCCACAATACCAAAACAACCACCTGGTTGGATCCTCGTCTTTGTAAGAAAGCCAAAGCCCCCGAGGACTGTGAAGACGGAGGTAGATACAGAAGCCTTTTATACCATATTCTCTTAATTGCTTCTCACTCTTCTCGCGTAGATGATGAGTTTTCTAAGATCCTGAGCAAACTGAGGTGTGCAGCGGTGCATGAACCACTGGGTGGATCTCATCACCCGACTGGCGGTCCTGTCAGTGCCTCTAATTTAAAGAGAGACTTTATTTCTGTCTTTTTTAAGGATTATGTGGTTAAATCTCTTGTAAAAAAATCTTAATACAAATAAATTTGTCGCCTTGTTTTACATGTACTTTAAAGATACATTTTTTAATAATAGAGCAACTTGACAAACTTTAAAAGTTCCAAATAACTATTTTAATAAGTTAGGTACATTCTCAACCACAGAGTAGCCTCATCATGCTTGTTAAGCCTTCAAAAATATATTTAATTTAGTATCACAAGGCTAGATATGCTGGTATCTATGGCTAATTTTTAGCCATTTAGAACAGCACTGGAAACCCCATGAAAGTCTTTAATAAACCCACAATCCACAATTTGTGCTGCTTAGTGCTAAAATTCTTTAAGAAGTATTGGATAATACTGCTTGTCTGTCTTGTATGTTGCTGATTGTGTTTAGTGGTAGAGTCTTACAAGTGAATACAGAATTTACCCTAACCAAAATCGTTTGCTATGCCTTCTTGAGTATAGGGTGCAGATGAAAAGAATTGTGTTCATTTTGTGTCACTTACCAGAAATGAAGTATCTTAGTTAAAAAAAAAAAAAAGTGGCCTAGAATGAGGTTCAGGTAGTTCCCCCTATAGATTGAATTCCAGTCCTTTAAAAAACATTAAACAGAATTGTTCAGCATGATTGTAGTGTTAAGAATTTTCCTAGGAACAAGCAATTGGAAAATGGAATTATTTAAAATTCTATTTGCAATGACTTTTTAAAAAATTAAATATGGGTGAGCAAATATACTGAAAGATATGCAAGTCTTCTACACTGAAAACTCTAAAACATCACTGAAAGAAGTTAATGAAGATCTAAAATAATTGGAGAGGTATACTATGTTCATAGATTGCATGGCACAATATTGTTGATGATGTGAACATCGTTAACATTTTCTCTAAATTGATATCTAAATCAAATACAATCTTAGTCAAAATCCTAAAAGTGTGTTTTGAAGAAATTGACAGCCTGATTCTAAGACGCAGATGTAAATACAAAGGCCCAGTTCTATTGTTTATACGTGCTGCACCTTCTTTATCCAGTGGTCTAGCGAAGGGCACGTCGATTGCTTCCATGTCTTCACCGCTGTGAATAATGCTGCAGTGAACACAGCGGTTCATGTGTCTTTGCAAATAAATTTTTCAGGTAGATACCCAGGGGTTGCTGGGTCCTGTGGTAACTCTGTCCTTAATTTTTTGAGGAGGCTCCATACTATTTTCTACAGTGGCCGTATAGTTTCTGTTCCCACAGCAGTGAGCGAGGGTTCCTTTTTCTCCACAACCTCTCTGACACTTATTATCAGAAATAATTTTTAAAGTCATTTTTATAACATACGTACCTTGTCTGTAAGGCTTTCAGCAGTAAGTTCTTTGTGGTGAAGTCAGCCACCGTAACCTAAACTATATAACACTATAGGATTGGACTTTTCGAGACCATGTCTTCTCAGGCATGTCTTGTTTGCTGGTCTCCATCCTTTTTCCTGCCCGCTAATTGTTTTGAGTTCAATTCTCTGCTGTTTCCTGTTTTCCCTTGGAGAGTGTATTCATTTTCATAGCTTTAACTATCAATTTACCGTAGTTGGGTCCCTTATCTAAATCTCTAGTATTGTTCTCTGTTCAAAATGCTATTTCTGTATTTCCTATTGACTTTCTTTTTGATTGTCTACTAGCACTTCAAGTAAACGAATCTAAAAGCAAACTTTGTTCTCTCAAAGACGCCCTCCCTCTCTCCCTCGGGGGTGCCGTCCTCACTCCCCTCTGGGCCAGACTCCGAGCAGCCGCACTTGCTCCTCCCTTGCTTCTCGCTCCAGCACGCACACAGTCTCCGGGCTTGCTGCTCTTTCCTTCCCCTCTGCTTTGCCACTATATTAGCATGAACAATTTTCAACATAACAGACAAATTGGTAGAATTGTATAGTGTATGCCCACCACTGAGATATTCCAACAAACATTTGTGGTATTTGCTTTCCCACGTGGCTGTCTGTCCATCTGCCCTCTTTCCGTCCGCGCTCTTTACACCTTTCTCCTTTCCTGGGCTCACCACGCACTTGTGTTGTCTTCAGACTTTTTTCCCCCTGGAGTGACTTCTCCAGTATGTCCATCCCTTCTGCCAGTGGTCTCCAAAATTTGGCCTTCAAACTATCTTTTGTTAGAACTTACATTTCATAATGTTTCTTTTAGGAAAAGAAAGACAAATTAAGTTTCTCTTAGTATTTTAGAGGCAGCCTGGCGATTATGTGTGTGACTATATGTGATTGTCACGTTCACTACCACCCAGAGTTCTGATTACCCTTGTCAAAGGCACCGTGGAGTTCTGCAGTTTACTTTGCCCAGTTTAGTGGGTTTAGATACCATGTTACATAGTTTTGGGTTTTTTTTAAAATTTTATTTATTTTAGAGAGAGGGGAAGGGAGGGAGAAAGAGAGGTAGAGAAATATGAAATTTGTGGTTGCCTGTCATGTGCCCCATACTGGGGACCTGGCCAGCAATCCAGGCATGTGCCCTGACTGGGAACCAAACTGGTGACCCTTGGGTTCATAGGCTGGTGCTCAACCCACTGAGCCACACCAGCCAGGGCCACGTTACGTAGTTTTTAATCCAGACAAAACTAAAATGCAACTTTGAGGCTTTCTGCAGAGATAGTCCCAATTGAAGATAATACAAATATACACACCCAGATGAACAGTAAGAAAACAGAGCTGACAATTCTCATATTTTGCTTATGCTTTATTTCGTACATATTAGTAGAGTAGTGCAGACATATTTATGCATAAATATATATATATCTATATATATATATCTTGGAGGTACATGTTCAAGTTTTTTACTGATAAGGCTACTACATGATCAGAAAACTTCGGCTACGTTGCCTGTTAACCTTTGTAACATATTACCACCTTCATGCCTCCCCTGCTCGGATGCCTATAATGGCTCCCTGCTGTCAGCAGAAGAAAGTCTAGACTTCTGGTGAAATCGTAAAGGCTTTGTACAATTGAACCATAATCTGTATTTTCCCAAGTATTTTCATATCAGAAATATGACCTGTGTTTGTCTTTGCCTTTGCTGTGTGCTGGTGTATCTGCCAGGACCCAGCCCTATGCCTTGTGTCCGCCTGGCTCATGCCTGCTCATCCTTCTAAACTCACATCCCAAGTACAGTTTCTTTGTCACCTCCTCTGTCATTCTCTTCCAGATCAGAGGCAGGCATTCTCTCCTCTGTGCTCAACAGTACCATATGGCATGTATCTATTGTAACACTAATTATATTGCACTGTTACTAAATGCCTGTGTTCCGGAAGGGCAGTAGTTTTGTCTCATTCATCTCTATATCCCTTCAGTAGAGACGTAAGTGTGTGGAAGGGTGCAGGGGAGGGAGGGGAGGAAGGAAGGAAGGAAAGTAGGTAGGTGGGTGGGTGCCCTGTCCCCTGGATTGTTCTGGTCTCCCTTCTTGAGGAAGTTCTGGCCAGGCAGCAAACAGTAAGCCCATCTTCACTCACTGGTTTGGAGGTGACAGAGAACTGATGCATGGGAACCGGAGAGATGAGGCTGGAAGGTCCACAGATGAGTGGACATGACGAGGCTCTGGCCCTGCATCTGTGTGCACTCACCATGGTCTTCCCCTGTGGGAGGCGGACTCAAGCGTTCCTCCAGTGGCCTCTGCGTCCAGTTGCAGGCCCACCCATGAGACAGGCGTGGGGGAGACCAGAGCGGGTTGCACATGCTCTGCGGGCAGGCCGGCACCCACAGCCCTGGGCCAGGGTAATTGAATTCGCTCTCTGATCTCATCAGTCAGAGAAGACACTTTTTCATCCTTGGAGAAGAAAATGACGAAGCTCAGAAAACTGGCAATGTTTCTGCCATTCTCGCCCCTCTGTGGAAGGTAGAAAATTGGACAATTGCGTCCCCTAAGGCTCTTTCCATTGAGGGTGACCAGTGTCTTGGTCAGCTCAGGACTAACCCACGTATTCCTGTCGTCCCGGCGTGGGAAGGAGCAGTGAGCACTGCCTTGTGTGGTCACCCTGCTGTAGCTGCCCTGAGGTCGAGCAACCGGGACTGCATTCCGCATTCGGCTCCTGCGGTGCTATCCCCCCCACTTTTCCATCCACCATCGGTCTGGGCGACCTCATCGGCTGCCGTGCCTTGACCCCCATGTCTCCCAGATCCTTGTCTCCCCACATTTCTCTCCTGGGGACCAGGTTTATGACCTGAAGAGACACTGGGTGTTCCTGCTTCGATGTGGCACAGGTCCCCAGACGGAGCCCCTCCCAGACTGAGCTCAGCCTCCCTTGCGTTCCTGCCCTCAGCAGGTGACGCCACCTCCTCCCAGTTCCTGGAGCTCAAAACTCATCCTCATCCTCAACTCTTTTTTCTCACCGCACCTTCTTGGTTGCAGTTAGCCACCAAGTTCTGTCGGCACTGACTTTCATGGAACACCCGCTGTTTCCTCAGTGTCCAGCGGTGCCAGGCACTTCTTACGTGTCATCCGTCATCCAAATGCCTCTGTATCCAGACCCATACCGTCCTATTCCCACAGCTTGTTCATATTTATATATGTTTGATGGTTTTTTTTTTTTTTAACTTTTGTCATTTCCATGCCAGAAGAGCCATTAACCTGGGCATCTCATGGCCTCCTCCCTCAAATCCTGCCTTGGCCATTGAGCCCCGTTGCTTTGACTTCCTCATCTCCGTTACCCGTTCCTTCTTCCCAGCCGCTCGGCTGCCGCCTTACTTCCAGCCTTCGCAATCTCTTATCCAGGCTCTTAACAGTGGTTTTTAATTGTCTGCCTGTGTTTTCACTCCGCTTCATCCATTTCATCCTGTGTGACTGCTGCCCGTGATCTTCCTCAGATGTAAACACAGTCACATCACCATCGAAGTTGGGATTGAACTCCTTCCCCGGGCTCTGCAGAGGTGTGGCTTGGTGCTTACTTATAAGGGAACACCTTACATACACCCTTCACTCCAGCCCGGTCCAGTTATTTGTGATTACTGAAAAGGCCAGGCATCCTTACAGCTCAGTGCTCCCTGATCGGCTCGGATGGCCACCCCTCCCCCATCCTGGAAGGTCCTTTAAGACTTCACCATCCTTTAGAAGGCACTCCTGGTAGCTGCTCTTGCCAGGCAGGCAGTGTCCTTCTGCACTGCCTGTGTTTATCCTCATGATGTCATTTCTCTCTTCTGTCTTCCTGTTTAGATTGAACTGGTGAGGTCAGGAATTGTGTTTCCCTTTTTTTTTTTTAATTGATTTGGGGGGGGGGTCATTGATTGTTGTTCCACGTATTGATGCATTCATTGGTTGCTTCTTGTATGTGCCCTGAATGGAGATCAAACCTGTAACCTTGGCGTATTGGGATGATGCTCTAACCAAATACCTAACAAGCCAGGGCCAAGAATTGTGTTTCTAATTTTAGTTTTGCATAAGGAAGGAAAGGGGAGGAAGAGAAGGAAGGGCAAAATGAAAAAGGGAAGAAAAAAGGAAATCAGTGAAGGAATTGACCCCCTGGTAGTGTATAAAATTGCTAGGTATTTTAGCCTTCTATTACCTTTATTTAAATGGGGAAGTAATCACTGCATCATCTGTATTAAATCTGCCCTGCCAAAAAACCAGCTAATGGTATCACTCCCTGGAAGGGTTTATAGTGATTACTTAAAGTGACCCACAAGGTAAATGAACAATTTTACTCTCCTAAAGAGAGGGCTGTACTCTATCTATTCGTTGCTCATTGCTTTAAGTGTTAACTAAAATGCTGAATTAATTTCCAGGTTAACTCTGAAGTATATTTATGTTGATCTTTTGTCCTCGTTAAGCATTAATTCATTTCTTTTTAGTGAATTTTTCGGATAGCAGATAGAATGTTTCACCTCTCTCTGTAGTTCCTTCGATTGCTCCAGACTTCCCGAAAGACAAGGGTGATCTAGTTGTGTGGTCATAGACTTCACCTTCTCACAGCACCACTCAGTTCCCGTGCCAGTTGAAGAAAATTTCTATTAAAAGGAAAAACTTGCCCTGGCTAGTGTAGCTCAGTGGACTGAGCGTGGGCCTGTGAACCTAAGGGTTCCTGGTTCGATTCCCAGTCAGGGCACATGCCTGGGTTGCAGGCCAGTTCCCAGCAAGGGATGCACGAGAGGCAACCATACATTGATGTTTCTCTCCCTCTCTCCTTCCCTTCCCCTCTAAAGATAAATAAATAAAATGTTAAAAAAAAAAAAAGGAAAAACTCTTTCATGGAAAATCCTTAATGATAATACATTGGTAATATTATTATAGAACAATTCTGCCTGGGTAGGTAGCTCAGTTGGTTAGAGTGTCATTCCAATACACCAGGGTTGTGGGTTCAATCCCCAGTCAGGGCACATACAAGAATCAACCAATGAATGCATGAATAAGTGGAACAATAATAGATGTGCCTCTCTCTCTCCGTCTTCCTCTTTCTCTCTCAAATCAATAAATTAAAATATATATATTATTACAGAACATTTTTTGAGATATAATTCAACAAATACTCTTATCCATGTAACAGTTGCTTGGTCATAAAATATTGCTCCTAGTTAATTGGTAGTGGTTTGCATCGTAGCTGTGGAGGATGGAAGTGAATGGAAATGCATCTCAGTTCTTCTGTTTTCACCCAGTAGTTACTTTTCAACTCTTCTCATCTTTTCCACCTCAGACATTTCAACCAGGTCTTTCAAAGGAAAACCACAGAACCTCACCATGGTTTGAAGCCACCAGTTGCCCCCTGCGCCCCCCCCCCCACACACATGCACGCAGGGGCAGAAAACGTGCTGGAGAAAGGGGGTGGATGGAGGTGATGGAGACATTTTCATCAAGAGCCTAGTCATCTCTGTTCTCCCTCTATTCTGAATGTGCAATAATATTTTTTATTAGCACATAAGAGATTGCATAGCTTGTTAGGTTCGTTATACTGGAATTTTTACTGATAAAGTTGATAACGTCCTAATTGGCTAAATGATAAACATCAACAAGTCTTTTGATACACCTAAGCCTATTTCCTGTCTGGTATCTACTGTCTGTATGAGTGTGTTTTAGCACAGCCAAAAAACACTCTAAAAGAAATTGAAAATAAAAGTGGGGGGTTTCTGTTGGAAAAATCTTCAATTTTTTTGGTTCTATTTTACAGGTCAGTTACTGGCAATAAATAATATATAATGACCCTATGCAAGCTGTTTCTTTGTTGGTACACACGAATACAGATTCTACCTAAGGCGCTGGGGTGGTTAAGTAAAATTTTCTTCAGCTACTCAGATCAAGTTAATGCAAGGGAAAGTAGGTATTTTGTTAGCTGTTAAGCAAATCTAGGTTGACCACTTGAAATGGAAGAAATCCAGGGCTGGACTTTCCTCTGGGGAGAAGTGGGTCAGAATATGGTAGATGTAGTCGGCACATCTTATGTCCCGTAGTGGAAAGCTTGGGAAGCAGCTGCTTCTCGTGCAGGACTGCGGGGCGAGCGTGTCTCACATCGGCGTTACCGAGCTTTTTAAATGAAAGGACTACAACAGCCCTCTCTCCTGTCCATGGTTTCACTTTCTGCAGCTTCAGTTACCTGCGGACAACCATGGTCCGAAAGTATTAAATGGAAAATTCCAGAAACAAACAATTCCCAAGTTGTGAATTGCACATTGTTCTGAGTAGCGTGATGAAATCTCAAGTTGTCCTGCTCCGTCCAGCCCAGGATGTGAATCTTCCTTTTGTCCAGCACGTCCACACTGTATCCCCCCACCTATGGTCACTCCGTAGCCATCGGGGCTATCAGACTGACTGCCACACTATGAAAGTGCTTGTGTTCGAGTCACCCTTGTTTTCCGCAATGATGGCCCCAAAGTGCAGGTGCGGTGATGCTGGCAGTTCAGACGTGCCAAGGAGGAACATGAAGCGCTTCCAGTGAAGAGGTGCTTCCAGTGAAGAGGTGTGTGCGGACAGGAAAGGTTGTAGTGTAAAGAGGGTTCGGTGCCACTGCAGTTTCAGGCACCCACCGGGGGTCTTGGAACGGATCCCTGAAGGATAAGGAGGGACTACTCTTTGCCAGATGAGTTTTTAAATAATCGCATTTTGATGGCTTGCGGTTCCGATAAACACCTTTGAGTGTAATGTCCTCTCGTGTTCTGAGGTTCTGGTTACTTGCGGAGACTCCCCTGGCTAGAAGAAGCCACTCAGACGCAAACCGTTTTCTCTTTCAAAGGGAGCCCTCAGCTCTCTGTCTCCCAGATATGTAAATTCACTCACTGGCAATTCTTTCCTGTTGGTTTTGAAGCTGGCATTTCACTCAGTTCTTTCTTTTCTTTTGCAGAACTTCCTTATGGCTGGGAGAAGATAGAGGACCCTCAGTATGGGACATACTATGTCGAGTGAGTTGCTGCCTCCGTTACTGTTCTCCCAAATGTGGGGCTTTCACCGCACAGCTTTTGGGGGTGTCCACTGCCGCGCTTCCTGCTGCTGCTGTCCAGCGGTCACGGTTATCCGGGGAGGGGATGAGAGGGCAGGGCCTGAGCCTTTACTTCCCTGGCTCCGGGCTTCCAGGAAGCGAGGGGGTAGTTGCTGGTGATGAGTAGCTGGAGGTGCTACCCTCACTACTACAGCCTCTGAAGAGAAAGGCAGTGGACAGAGAACTGTGAAGCATGAACGCTGAAGGTCACTTCTAACACGAAAGTCGCTCGGTTTTGAAAACAAGGAAAGAACTTGAAGGGCAGTGTATCATATGACCCAAAATTCTGAGATGTGTGATTAAAAGTGTTCTCTTTTAAGGAGTTACTCCAGGAAAACTTGGTAATTTGGGGGGGTTGAGTGGCAGCTGCTCCTTCCACAGCTGTTCGGGTTGCATTTAAACAGACAGATGTTGGCGTGGAACGCCAGACACCTGGCTTTGTCAGCCAGAGAAATGAAGGTAACGTCAGCACCTAATTTTTCCTTTCCTTTTCTTCATTTATCGAATAGCTACATTGTTATGATCATTGGGGTTGCTTGCCTTCCAAATGCTATAGATACAGTTTTGACCTTGGGCATCTAGTACCAGACGGTAATTGCATCAGAAATGTTACTGTTTCCCTGGAAACTAGAAGTCTGAGCCTACTGCCTTTATAGTGAAGGAAAAATGATATTGTTACCTGGAACAAGTAGTAAATCTGAGAACCTTCTAGTTTTATGATCACTTATTAGTTATCACGTGTTGGTATAAACAAATGCCAGTTCCTGGTATTCATCCTTAAAGTACCTCGGACACCTGTTGTAACTCTAGTCTTTATCCTAATGTGCAGATGGTGCCTTGAGTCATTTTGCTGAGAGAGATTTTTGGGACATGCTTAAAAATCTAACTTGAACCCTAAGGAAATGACTCAGTATGGCCCTTAAATCTATAACCTGTCAATGTCAGTATTTTGGTTCCTTTGACAGGCGATGCTAATTTTATTTCCATTGTGCTATTAAATATCTTTCTGATACTGTGATGTGAAAAGCATACAGCAGCTCTTTGGTTATTTTTCTCAAATGCATATTTAGTTACAATAAAGAAGCAAACATTTTTGAAGTCCAAAGAATATTTGAAGGCCAACTAAAAGGGTTTTGTGAGATTTGTTTTTCTCCCTAGTAGTTTAGTCGATTTAAATTGGGCTTCAGTCAACTATTATGTGCCACGGACACTTCTGAACATTTCTGAGATAATGATTCTCATTCTCCTATTGTCCATTCCAAATGAATTCGAACATGTGGTCAAGAGGTGAAAGTCATTTGCCTGGTACAGACTCTTGGGCTGAATGATCTGGTTCTCATTAAGCAAGGCTATCAGAGTGCAGCAGCTTCGGGGCAAACCCTGAAGTGACCTGCTCCCAGCTGTCACCGAGGTACGTGAAATAGCCGACATTAGCAACGGCAGCAACGGGATTCAGTCTGATTGTTCCCAGAATGCGCTCATTTTGCAGGCGGGTAATTTATTAGATTAAGGAGCAGGCTGTACTGGAGATGCACATGAGTGTGGAGTCGGCTGAGCTGTGGAATGTGGCTGCGCTCCCAGATCGGTTAGCTTTGGCATCGCGAGCACAGCGATCGCAGCGAGTTTACTGATGGGGATAAAAAGCTGTTGCCGGAATGGCCACTCTTTGGCTCTCTCAGCTTGTCAAACCAGATGGCACTGCGATCACTCTTGGCGGGAGCCTGCTGGTAGTAACGCCGGCTGCAACGGCAGTATTTCTGTGTGAGTTTTTATTTCCGAGTCTGAGATTCTGACGTGGATTAATTTAGTTTTGAAAATAAAATTGTTCCAAAAATTTAAGGGCAGGCCTTCCAGAAGAATGCCTTTATAAGGAATGTTGTCTTACTGTATTGCATTAACTGTCTTGGCCCACTTCGGTCACCAAGGGAAAATAGACGTCTGGTCCAATATCTCAGACTCTTCACTTCATAGAAGAATAAAGGTTTTGTTTGCTGAGATGAGTTTTTAAAACCCACATGGTATTCACAAAACTTTTAGCACAGATGAGACTCCAAATTATATAAATGTATTTAATCATGCTCGTTTGCTACCCTTGTTTAATTTTCCTGATAATCTTTAATCTCCTCTCTTCACATAGCTAGTTATATGGAAAACAAAATCTGTTGCATCTTAACAATGTTGCAAATATAAGTAACTAAATGAAAAGGAGACTGTTTTTACTTTTTTGTTTTGTTTTGGGGCAGCATTTTAATCCAGGTAGTTTAAGGTGGCAGATGCAGCTCCTTCACTACAATCTTACATTCTTCTGGAGAATTTTCAGGAAAAGGATTCCTTATTTGCATATTTCTATTCTCTTCTCCCACACATTGCAAAGAGGATAAATACAAATTACTACTTTTTATGTTCTGATATCTGGGAGGCAAAGTGAGTCATTCTAGCTCTAAATGATGTTAAGAGTGAGACAAGGTCTTTCTAAACAGGTTTATTCTCATTTTTCTGAAGTGTCAGTTTCTAGTTGTTTAATTTTTTCAAGAATATGAAAATGTCAGTATTTAATGAATAACTTTAAAAGTAGCACCTAGCTTAACACCAATGATCTTCATTTTCTCAGAAGGTTAAACAGTCAGTTGATCAGGCCCCCCTCGTAGTCTGGAGCAGGAGTGTGTTTGAGTGTTTGTGACGTCAGAGTCCAGAGAATGTCAGGCAGAACTTGCCAGCCTCAGAGCTCTGAAAGCAATAACTACATCAGCCTTGGGGTTATCAAGACGCTGAAGTGACAGAAAGACCTAGCAGCTGCTGCCACCATACAGCAAAGGAATTATGCAAATTGTGTGACTATTTTGGGGAAGATTTTTTAGTCCTCAGCCCATCTGAAGACAGTCATAATCTGAAATGCTGCTGGCTTGGTGTTTGTTGGAGTTCAATAATGTCACTTTTTAAAAAATGGATTCTGCTGGAAAATACATGTCATTAGACTGAAATACATGTGTGCTTTGGTAGAATACCATTCCCGTGGCTTCTGCATGAGCCCTGTTTGTGGTCCTGAGCATCTTGTACAGCAGCTGCACTCTTAGCCAACGTCCAGCTAACCAACCTGCCCGGAGAACCCCTGCCTGGTCCCCTCTGCGGCACATCTTCTCGCCCATGGGGTTTTGGCATTGGTGGCTGGTCACTCACCCTCTTTGCATCCCTCTTCTCTGCTTTCCCCCACAGACTTGTACGCTTTCCAAGTCAATTTCGAGTGTCCCCAAATCAGAGATACCCGTTAAACTTACGTTGCAATTACATAACTCATTTAATCATTATATAATTAAGAAATTTAAGTGCAGAAGACTTATTCTGTAAGAATGTAATTTGATAAAAAGCAAATCTCTTTCTGACTTGCTTCTAAATTGATGTGGGCGAGTCAGTGGAAAAGTAATAGTAAAATTCTAGAAGGCTTCTGTACCCAGGTTTCTTTGAAAGTGTCTTCATAGCTGCTTCATTTTAGAGAAACTTAAAACCTTCCTACTATTAACTACCTTTTTTAAAAATTACTCAGTTACCAGCAGTTACAATTACATCAGCTATGAGGACTACTACAGTTTTTTATGTATTTAGACTAAAACTTGGTTTTTATTTTTATTTGTTTTTTAATTTACATTTTAGTTTGTTTTTTCCCCCCTCACCCTACGTTCATGAAGAAGCTGTAGTGATTGCATCAGCGGCTTTGACTTCTAGGCATCGTCTCTGGGCTTTGCCTTAGCTGCCCAAAGCCCTTCCACGGCGCTGTGTCAGCTCCTTCTGTCCCACGCCTGAAGATCCGGACTGTCCCTTACACTGCGGTGATGGAGCAGTCTAGGGGCCAGTTTCAAAATAGTGTAACTCTTTCACCTTAAACTGAAATGCATATTTTTTTACATTTACAGTCACCTTAACCAGAAAACGCAGTTTGAAAACCCAGTGGAGGAAGCCAAAAGGAAAAAGCAGTCAGGACAGCCTGATGCGGGGTCTTCAAAACCAGGTAGGACTTTCTCCTAACCTGTGACACTTAACCTACTGATGGAATTCAATGTGACTTGGAGCTCTTCATTGTCGGGGCTCTGAAATCCAACAGAGCATGTCTCGTTTTTGTCACTGTGAGGATGGGACGGATCTTAGCCCCACGCTGGAGTGGTTTGAGAATACCGACGTTTTTCTCATGCTGTGCAAAAACCATTGGGAGAAGGGCCTGAGAGCTTTGCTATGGGTTGAGGATTTAAAGATTGGTTTGATTCCTAATGTTTAAGGCCAGGCCAGTAGTAGATCTCTCATTCATTATGAGTGTCCTCCAAGTTAATTGCTTAGGTCTGCTATCAGCAACCATTCAGGATTCTTCATTAACTGATATGAAGAAATACTAAATAAGTCCATCATATTATTTGCCTCTCAAGTGGGGTGGTATTAATAGTACTAGGGAACATTTTAAAGCTCGGTGGGTTCTGAGATTTTGGGGAGCCTAGCCATGTGTACTTTGAAAAAGCTGCCCAGCAGTTTCTTACCTTCTGTTCTTCCTCCCCATCTCTCCGCCTCCTCCATCCCTCAGTAACAACCACGTTAGTGGCCAATGCGGTCATGTTGTAGTGATCGCGTAGACTCCCCACCTCTGTTGCCCATGAGAGAAACAGGTTTTTCTTGCAGCTACTCTTCGAAAACCTAGTTTCTTCTCTTAAGTTTTGCATTTGATTTAGCAAATATTTTTAGTTTAACAAATGTTTTTGAGCATCTACCATATGCCTAGAGCCTTGCCAAGAATATGGTATTCAAAAACGATTAGGCAGGTCCGGCCCTCAACAGCTGCCAATCTCGTGTAGGACACGAATGGTCCTAACACAGGATGGCAGGGGGCACCCTAGAATAGCGGTCAAATGTGCGTGGGTGAGCAGGTTTGAATCCCAGCTGTGTGGCTCCGGGCGAGTTCCCGAAACTCTCTGTGCCACTATGTTCCTCGTCTAAAAAATAGGAGTAATACTATTCTTATCTCCTACGGTGGTTCGGAGTTGCAAATTACCGTAATACAAGTAAGGTGCTTACAGTGTGTCTGTGAATGGTGACAAATAAGTGGTGCCTTCCATTGTCATTAGTAGGGACGTACAAGGTGCAACGGTGACACAAAGCCGGGAGCGCTCAGCACTGCTTTGGTGGAGAAAGTCACCGGGGTCTGGGGGCTTGCGAAGCAGAGGGCCCATCGCTTCTGAACCAGGTCTTGAGGTGTCAGGGAAAGTTAAATCAGAAAGACAAAACTTTCAGAGGATGTGAAAGTTCACAGCAACGTCATCCATCGTAGCCAAAAAGTGGAAACAGCCCCCGAGTCCATCAGCTGGATGGAGCGCGATCTGTCCGTGCAGCGGGGTGCTCTCTGGCAGTGGAAAGAGTGAAGTGCTGACACACGCAGCAGCACAAACGCACCTCGGAAACATTGCGGGGGGTGAGAGGAGCCGCTCAGAAGACGTCGCCTTACGCCACTCCAGTCCATGCGAAATGTCCAGGCTGGGCAGATCCGTGGACAGTTAGATGAGCGGTGCCCGAGATTAGGTGTGAGGTCAGGCTGGGAAGGAAGCGCAGTGACTGGGGCCTGGGGGTTTCTTGTCCGTGGAAGGAGAAATTTTCCTAGAATTAGATTACGGTGACGATGGAACGGCACTCGTACACTGTAAGTGGCTGAATTCTGTTGTATGTGAATTATATCTCAATAGAACTGTTAAAAAATATTTGGCAGAACATGTTAAACCATCTTTTAAAAAGTTAATTTAAACAGTGCTTTGGAAATTATAAATCGGTCTGTTTTGGTCCTCTCGGGGTTTTCAGAAGCGCCCTGATGGCAGCCATCATGGCGGGGGCCGGGGAGGTCCTGGGGACAGGAAGCGGGGAGGTGTTCTCTGCAAATGTGGACCACTCTCAGTGCTGAGACCGTCCGAGGAAATCGCTAAAAATAGGCTTGTCAGGGGAGCTGTGCTTTTTTTCCTCCTGAAACATCCACTGAATGTAAGCGAAAGAAACAGGAAGCTACTTCCTGTGTTTAGGGGTTCTCTCCTCCCATCAGATGTCAGTGCAGGGCTGCGGAAAGCCCCGGCTGTCCTTGCGAGGAGTTCTGCAAACGGCCTCTCGTAGGTGTGTGACGGTTGTCTCCATCTTCCCAGCACTGTGTGCACCCTCGGCTCCGTGGGTGCCTGTGCAAGGGAAGGGCACAGCGGAATGGGTGTCGCTGACCTTCAGGAGTTCGGTAGTGAGGTTGCATCTCCTGTCTTGAGTCCAGACAAGGGACTCCTGGGGTGAAAGTGAGTACAAACAGGGCAGTGAGGAGGAGGGAATGTAGGTGCTTGTACCTTTCAAACAACGTGGAAGGATCCTAGGAAAGAGAAATGACTCACTAAGTTTTTTTTTTTAGTGATTTGCTGGCAGTTTATGAATTTAAATTCTAACTGTTCCATAACATTAGATTGTCTCTAATTTTTCCTTCTTTGTGGTTTGTTATATTTAAGTTACATAGACTGCCTTAAATATTGCCTTCAAGGGGCATAGTCATTGTCACAGTTTTTGTTCTCAAAGCCATTTCTCATTTTGGCCCAGACATGGAAAAGTCCCACTTCACCCGAGATCCGTCCCAGCTTAAAGGCATCCTCATTCGAGCGGCGCTGAAAAAGAGCGCGATGGGGTTCGGGTTCACCATTATCGGCGGGGACAGGCCTGACGAGTTCCTGCAGGTGAAGAACGTGCTGAAAGATGGGCCTGCCGCTCAGGACGGGAAGATCGCACCAGGTGAGCAGCTTTTCAGAATGGCTTGAAGAACAGTGATGCTATAACAAAAATTAGAGTGGAAGGGAAGGGGACACACACACACACACACACACACACACACAGGGTGCAGCAGAAGGAAGGCCTGCTTGGGTATGGTTGGTCAGGTAATAATATGGGTGTGATAATGTATAGTTTTAATTTGAACGTTTCACCTAAAATGTCATATGGCGTGCTTGAGTATGATATTGTTATGCTACAGAATTACACACTCATGATTTTGTCATAAAGGGCATTATTTGTGTCAGACCCTGTATATCTGCATATATAATAAATATATATGTGTACATATTCTGGATATTACATACTATCCTCATTAGCCTTGGGGACAGCACCTCATTAAAAATGATTCAAGCATTTTAAAATTTTTATAGCAAAAATGTATTAGTAAATTCTATAAATAAATTCTATAAATAACCTCAATACAGGTTTATATTATATTAACTATATAATTTTGTATATAAACAGAAAAATAACTAAATTACACAGAAGGAGATTTCTGTGTTAAAATAGTTTATCCTTTAAATTAGGTACATCTTAGTTTTGAGGGAGGGCCATTTTTACAAATAAGTGGAAACAGAAAAGGTATTAAATTTATTAATTTTTGAATAGTTTGTATAATTTTGGGCTACCTCTTTGGCTCTACTAAGCTAAGGATTTGTGAACCACCTTAGAAAACTACTTGATCGTTTGGTTTTCCTCCGTCACGCAGGGCACTTGCGGAGCTCCCTGACGCTGGCCTCTTAATCTTTTTTGAAAAATGACCCATTGTGTTTATAGTGGCACTGAACAAATTGTCCCCCACTTTTCTCCCAAGTTTTTTTGTTCATTTTTTTCCTTAGTCTCACTGGTTGTGAGTAAAACTAAGCAACTATATGAAGAATGAGAGACACACATATTACCATTTTTACAGAGCTGTACCAATTTGTCTTTTCTATAGCTTTCCTAACTTCATAATTTCTAGAGATTTGTATATGGCTGACAGTGTTTATAGCAGAGGGGAAGTTCAAGACTGGTTACAGATTCTGAAGGCGGTTTAAACACTTCTCTCCAGGAGGGTTTCAGTATCCCACTGAGGCTGCCTCGCGCTGCTGACAAGCCTTCCCTGACCCTCTGTCTTGTCACCTGCCCTGCAAACGCAGCCGCGTTCGGACCGTTCCGAAGCCGCCATACTTTTCATGGTGGGAATCGGCCTGTTTCCAGTTAGGATGTGGGATCTTTCAAATTATGCTTTCCCATGTAGGTGACAGGAACTTAAGGAAACTTAATCAAAAGTTATGTTTATAAAGATCACTATCTTAGCCCTCCTCTGTTACGTTATAAAATAAGCTCTAGAGATTAAAATTAATAAGGTTTTTTTTAAGTTCTCAATTTTTGAACTTTTTGAACATTTTGTCCATGGAACATATCTCGTAGCTATTATGTATGCTGTTGAGATTTTACAGTATTCAGATTTGTCTAAAATTATCTTATTTACATAGCAATACAATACTTCCATGAAAATTCTGGGATTTTAAC
The DNA here is from genome assembly GCA_004027475.1 of Anoura caudifer. NCBI lineage: Eukaryota > Metazoa > Chordata > Mammalia > Chiroptera > Phyllostomidae > Anoura > Anoura caudifer. The sequence goes on along the minus strand of PVKU01000572.1, from coordinate 7,860 downwards.
CAGGGGAGGAAAAATCAAAACTTTGTTTCTGATGAGTCTAATTTCTGTATCTTCTTAGGTTTGGAAACAAATTTCCACAGACCAATGTTTTTTAAAAAACATTCATGTTGATTTTTCTAAAGCCTACATGCAATCAGAACAAATTAAAGTACCTCTATTTGGCAATAATCTTTTAAATAGTTACATTCAAATAAAAGCAGCAAATGGGTGAGACAGCAGAGGACAAATTTGAAAGTTAAGGCTGTGTCTGAAAAGCACAGCCGATGAATGTCAAGGGGTGGTGGTCACCATAATGTAGAGTTGGGGCAGCAGAGCCTGCTTTCACAAGATTAGTTTAGCTGACTTTTCAGTGTCTTGATATATATCCTTTGCTTGTGTTGAATTTTGTGTTGCTTGTTTTTCCTTGTGAAATCTGAATTGCAGCAAGTTGAAACTCTAGAACAAGAAGGATGCTGAAAGAAAATACATTCATAGCAATGCTGTTCTAATCTTTAGCCCTACATTACGAATTTTTAATCACAGCATAATGGCTTCTTCAAAGTCAAGAAATAGGTGGTATTTGAAGATTGCCTTTCCGCGCAGGTAGTTGGTGAGAGTTGCTTGCTCCTCTCTTGTGCACTGAATGGCTGCTACAACGTACCTCGCTGGGGCTGCATGTAGGTGGGACGCAGAGGACGTACTAAAAATGATAATGCCAATTTGCACTTATTTTTGGTATGAGTCACTTGAGCTTGAGGTCATAACTCTTTGCTACAAAGATAATTAAGATTTATACATTTACGTATTCTTTCTAGAGAGGAGTCACAGAGGGAGAGCCGCATGTCTGTATTCAAAACCAGCAGTTAACGAACAGGAAGAGGTTTCCAGAATTCAAATTTAGATGCTAAATTTAAGTTATTTCTGTGTCCCCTGATGACAAAAAAATGAACTTGTCCAGTGGTTTTAATATCGTTGCCGTGGTTATCTGTTAACCAGGTGACGTCATTGTAGACATCAATGGCAACTGTGTCCTCGGTCACACCCACGCAGATGTCGTCCAGATGTTTCAGTTGGTGCCTGTCAGTCAGTACGTGAACCTCACCTTGTGTCGTGGTTACCCTCTGCCGGACGACAGTGAAGACCCTGTTGTGGACATGGTGGCTGCTACCCCTGTCGTCAACGGGCAGTCGGCAGCCAAGGGAGAGACTGGTGGGAACGCTCAGGATTTTAAGTTGGGAGCTGTGGTCCTGGACCAGAACGGAAAGTCAGGACACTCGCTGGTCAGTGACCGTCTCAATGGGCCATCAGATCCGAGCGAGCAGAGAGCGTCCACGGCGTCATCAGGCAGCTCCCAGCCTGACCTGGTCACTGTGCCTCTGGTGAAGGGCCCTAAAGGCTTTGGGTTTGCCATCGCGGACAGCCCCACTGGACAGAAGGTGAAAATGATACTGGACAGCCAGTGGTGTCCAGGCCTGCGGAAAGGGGATGTAATTAAGGAAATTTACCATCAAAACGTGCAGAATTTAACCCATCTGCAAGTGGTAGAGGTGCTGAAGCAGTTCCCAGTAGGGGCAGACGTGCCCTTGCTTATCTTAAGAGGAGGTGAGTAAACACACAGCAGGAAGAAGGCTCCACTGTTCACACGTTTCTCCCTGTTACTTGTCTTTCTTTGTGGGTGAGGATGTCTTTTCCCCGCAGGCCTAACTGGTCAGTTGTGGGCATTTTTAGAAGGTTCTGTCGGCTTCCATAAGCAGTATCTCTTATAGAATATTCCTTCGTTATTAATAGTTTCACTCATATATACATGATGGATTTCTTTTCCTCCATATTCTTTTAAAAATCCGATTTATGGCTTTAATGATAGGAGAGAGTCACACCGTGAAGTCATTGTGTTATTTCACATGAAATATATCCTCTTACTTTCATCTTCTCTGTTGATGCCAGCAGTAGAAACGGACTCTTTCCATCACTGGTACTTCGGCAGGACCTCTGTACCATACCGAAGATTTTTTGAGAGAGCCAGCCCCTCTGAGAAGGAGCAAAGTGTCGGATGGCGTGCTAATCTGTGCTCTAAGGGCGAGCGTGATAACCTGTGCTCAGAAAGCTTCTATCTTAAGCTCCAGTCCCTATCTGTAAATGTTAATTAAACCCCACAGTGCCCATGTGAGAGAAATGTGATTTTTATTTTCCAAGGTCATCAGCTGGCATGAACTGCTCCCAGACATTATCAATTCAGGTCCAGCGACTGATCCCAAAGTTTGCACTTTAATAGGCTTCTTAAGTCTGTGCCTATGAATGACTAGTACTTTAACGAATAAAATCTGGCTCTTCACTCATTTATCTCTCTGGCTTTTAGTTTTCATTTTTGAGTAGTTTAACTTGATTGCATTATTTTTGTTTTTGTTTCTTCTTATTCTCATTTCTTTGAACTATTTTTGTTTCTTCTCTGTGAGTTGGTGGAACGTGCTCAGAGGAAGGGGTGGAGGGTTCTCAGAGTTTGCTCAGATAAGACGGGCCAACGTGTGGTGTCAGGTTGGCTGTCAGTTTCTTGCCTTGCTCCCTGCGTGTCCTACTGTGTAGGGAGATAATGTTACTCTAGTTGAGTCTTTGGTGGCCTTATCTGTAAAATGGTAATAACATTTATGCCTTAGGATTGTCATAAAAATGAAACAATTCATGTATAATGCCTGGCACATAGGAGGTGTCAGAGAATTCACTAGCCTTCTGAAAGTTGAAGCTAGTTTATCTTAAATGTTAAAAGTATTTGTAATCTGGAAATGCTTCCTCTGTTTTTAAAATTTGGCTTATTTTTTTAAGGTCCTCCTTCACCAACGAAAACTACCAAAATGGTGAGTATACAGCGGCCCTCAAATGGTTCTTCCCAACACACCAAAAGGGATGCCCCTGTCCCCTGTGTAAGGACCGCCCCCTGTGTAAGGGCCGCCCCTGCAGCCGTGACTGGCCCGCCCAGGAGAAGTAGGAGCCAAGCTGCCCCAGGCTTGTGTCAGACACTCAGAGGGAAGCGTGGGAGTTAGAAAAAGCCCCGTAGAGAAGAGATGTGCTCTCCTGGTTAAGTATGTCTGTTGGAGGAATACAAGAGACCTGAACTACCAATAGGCCTGTCCTCTAAACCAGCAATTTTCAACTGGCATGCCGCAAGAGTTTTTAAAAATGCAATACCTGACCATTTAGTCAGGGGCACTGACCTCTTTTCCCTTATATTGTCAAAAAACAAACAGACAAACAAACAAAAAAAAACAACCAGCCAGTACAACAATAGCTGATTGGTGTGAGTGAATCAAAATTATACCTATTTTTTTGTCAGATTAGCAAAAAATATATTTTTTGGCATGCCGCAGAATTTTAGAAATGAGTTTACGTGTGTCGTGAGATGAGAAGGATTGAAAATCGCCACTCTGAACAGTAAAACATGGGCACACTGAAGTGCCTACACAGGAGTCCTCGCTTTGTGTGAGAGGAAGCTCACCTCTGTGCCTTGATGCCCAGGGGGCAGAGACGGGGTCGTCTCATGGAACTTCACGGAGACTGTGAATACACACGTTTAGACGACCTTCACACATTTAGGACTAAGCAAGACTTTTGAGAGAACTGCAGCCTTCTGTGCCCCGTGCGGTGGTTGTCACAGTGACAGGCTGTCAGAGGTGAAACGGCATTTCCGTTGTCATTCTTTTGAATAACTGCCTGGCCAACTGAAGGGCGTGTGGAGAGAATGAGACCAGTAGAGGAGGAGGCACCAGGTGAATGATGCTGTCCGAGAGACCGTGCGAGGTGCACACGTGTGGCTTCTCAGGCAGCCATGGTCAGCTACGGGAGAAATCCCGAACGGATCTGCTTTGCTTTCGCTGGAGTCTGCTGTCTCACACCTGAAGGACGTCGTCCATGCTGTAAACCACAGGCAACGAAAGGGAGGACCATCGCCTGTAAGATGGATAAGTTCTTCCTAGCCCACCAAATAGGATCCTCTGCAGATTGCTGCTTTATGGACCCAAAGGAAAGAAATGCTGCACTTTTATAGACTGTATCACCTGGGTCCGGTGCGGGCAGAACTTTTTTCCCAATTCAGTTAAAATTGCACTGTAGTTTCCTACATTTCTCTGGTTCCTCTAGTGATCATTCTTCCCTCCTGCGCCATCCTGTCGATTTCATTGTGGATGCCAGTGCGGCATGGTGACCCCAGTGCTTCCGAGCGGATGGAAGTCCCCGCTGACCCTTGCTGCTCCCAGAGTCCCAGCATGTGCAGGACAAAGGGGAGGAGGCTGCTCCGACCTCCCCACCATCTGCCTGGGTCTGGGTCTGGGTCAGCGAAGGGTCCCTTCCGACCCCTCCCTGCTATCAGGCCACCTGTTGCTCCTGCATCCCAGTCAGCGTGAATTGTTGTATCACACACGTCTGTCACCCCCTTCTCTCCACCGTAATTCAGGGCGGAGAGTGGTTCTCAAAACCCTGTTTTTTCAAGCTGTTTGTTGGATTTCATTTTTACGATGTTTTGAAAGAACTCTGTTTGCTTGGATGTTACTTTGCGCAAGTGCCATCTGAATGGGAAAACTGCAAAAATATGCTGTTTCCCTCATCCAATCGGCTGGCAGTGGTGCCTATCTCCCTGGCACACTTGGCTTGGCCACCCAGGTCTTCCCAATCTAAGCCAGAGTAACAGTGCCTGCTGCGGTTGCTCAGAAAGAATATTCTCCTGAACATCCTCCCTGGGAGGCAGATTCAGCTAATGGGGAGGCGGGGCTTCCCGAGGCTCCGCCTCCCGCCCTCTTCTTGCTCTGCTTAGAAGCGCTGCGGTGTTGCATTGCTGCTCATCTTCTCAAAGGCGGCTGGTGTCCTGCTTTCGGGGAGCAGGGCGAGGGGGCTCAGAGGACTAATTAAGGCCTTTCTCTTGATATCACTGTAAGCCTTTTCTAGTTTCAGTTAAATATGTTTTAGCCAAACATCCGTGACCATGGACGCCGGCTCCCCCGCATCACAGCGCAGCTGTGCCCCGGCTCTGACCCACCACCTCTGCCCCCAGAGTCAGTGACATGCCCAGTGTAGACAAGCGTTTTATGAACTAATCGACCATCTGTTTTTTTAAAATACTAAGTAAGGCCCTTTTCCATTTCAGAAAACAGATAAAAAGGAAAATTCAGGAAGTTTGGAGGCCATAAATGAGCCCATCCCCCAACCTATGCCTTTTCCACCCAGCATTATCAGGTCAGGATCCCCGAAACTGGATCCTTCTGAGGTCTACTTGAAATCTAAGACTTTGTATGAAGATAAACGTAAGTAGTTGTGCAATATTTCAGGAGAGCATGTGACAAAGTAAATTTGAATTTTTTTAAGCTGGGGCCTGCCCACCTTTCAAAACCATGTTGAAAAGTTAGTCTTTCATTCCCATTTTAATATGACTCCAGGCTTCTTCCATGTACATTCAGCATTCATTCATTCATTCATTCATTTTTTTTTTCAAAAACATGTATTAAGTGCCTACTATCTACCCAACATCAAAGTCAGGAATGGGAGTAAAGAGATAAACAAATAGGTTGCATAGGCCCTGCACCCAAAAAGATGATTAAGCCTAAATGGAAAAAGCAAATATGTAATCAAATAAGTGTGCAAATAAGTACAAATAAGCCTATCTGGTGCAGTAACAAAAGGGCGGACAGCGTCCCCAGGAGGAAACAGTCCGTTTTACCGCCATGGGTAGGTAGCAGGAGTGGCAGGCACTGCTTCATACAGGGAGTTGGGTTTTAGCCTCATCTTAAAAGACAAGGAAGTGTTTGCAGGACAGTTAGGAGGGAAAGAAAGAAGGAATAGCATTTGCACCTTGGCCTTGCGTGGTCCGGGTGCCACAAGAGGGTTGGTGTGGCCGGATGTGGTTGTCAGGGGAACCCAGGGGGCTGGAGCCCGTCATGGAGGCTGGTGTTGGCCAGAGGAGCGGTGGGCAGCCACGGAGTGGTTTTAGCTCAAGGGCTGATATCGCTGGGCTGTTTCAGAGAGGTTTCCCGGGCCGGGGAGTGGAGGGCGATGAATCAGAGGGCTCTGCAATGTGAGGAGGGAACCAAAGAGCAGGCTCCGGCAGAGCCCAGCTGAGGGACAGTGAGTGGAGGGAGTGCGTGGGGCAGAGGCTGAGGTCCACACTGGGTGCTTACTGATGCTGAACCTTTCCAAAGGAAAGTTGCAGATTGAAATAGGTTCAATTTTTTAAATGTATTTATTTTTAAGAGATTTAAATCTACCTTGGAAGAGATGTACTCAGGGGGAAATATTCTATGTAATTGACTTCATAGTAATTTAACTAATTGTAGATCTTTGTCTTGATTGTCCCAGGCCATGTTTAAGAAAGATGAAAACCAGGCATAAGCACAGCAAAGCAATAACTTAAATTAGTGTAACTATGGAGAATCCCTTCTTCAGACTTCCATTCACGTCCTGATACATTCTTAAACTTGGTATAAACTAGTCAATCCCTTTGGGCCTCACCCATAAAATAATCGAGCTGGACTCATGAGTCCTTTTATCTCTAAAGTTCTCTCTTTTCCCCTTCTAGAAAATACTTCTTATAAGTAACTTTAATATTTTCTCAGAGATAAAATTTTAGTCGTAAAGTAGCTTATCCTGACTTGATATTCTGATGGATGCCCCCTTAGTGGGGCTGGACCGTGGAGATCAAGCTGAGTTTAACCCTCTGCATTTTCCCTCCTGTGTGACACTGGCCCCTCAGGTTCCCCAGCTCGGAAATGGGGCTAAGAACAGGTGTTAACTGTTCTTCAACTTTCTTTTAAAATAATATCATTTTGCAAAATGAGGCTCAGTAAGCAGATCGTGTGGAATGCTTTTCTGAAGCAAAGGTATTAGGTTAGGAGTAGAATTAAAGCATTTTATGCTCTCTCTTTTTAGGATTTGCCCTTGTTAATTGAGATAATTTGCTATCAAATATCAAACTTACATGAGATAATTCTGAATTTAATATGGTAGTGTTGACTGGGAGGCATGAGGAGTTAATGGCAGTGTAATGCTCAGAACTTGGACATGAGGGTAAATATTCCTAAAGCATCCTTGATACAGGGTTTTGTTTGGAACTCAAAACAAAGATTTGTAATTGTTTGTAGTGTTATATGCTTATGTAAATTTCTGTGTCTCAGAAAGTTCTGAGAATGTAGTTCATTGACCTGTATAATATTATCCTACTAAATATTGAATTTTGTTTTATTTTAATCCTTTTAAAGTAAACCAAAGTATTTGTTCATTTAAAAAAACATTTTCTGGTTTTCCCTAGCGCCAAACACCAAAGATTTGGACGTTTTTCTTCGGAAGCAGGAATCGGGGTTTGGCTTCAGGGTGCTGGGCGGAGACGGACCCGACCAATCTGTGAGTTCTGAGCTTCGGCCACTCCTGTTAAAGGTTTTTTTGTGTTTTTTTTTCCTAATAGTAATAATGACTTTTTTAATGTTTACCCTCAATTTAGTGACTGAGTTCTAAAATTCTCTTTTTAAAATTATATTTTATTGATTATGCTATTATGGTTGTCCCATTTCTCCCCCATCATTCCCCTCCAACCTGCACACCCCCTCCCACCCACATTTCCCCCTTTAGTTCATGTCCATGTGTCGTAAGTTCTTTAGCTTCTACTTTTCCCACACTATTCTTGCCCCCCCCATCTATTTTCTACCCACCATCTATGCTACTTATTCTCTGTACCTCTTCCCCCCCTCTCCTCCTCCCACTCCCCTGTTGCTAACCCTCCATGTACTCTCCATTTCTGTGGTTCTGTTCCTATTCTAGGTGTTTGCTTAGTTTGCTTTTGTTTTAGGTGTGATTGTTAATAACTGTGAGTTTGCTGTCTTTTTATTGTCCTATTTTTTATCTTCTTTTTCT